>NJET01000007.1:173554-199148 GCA_002591415.1 Ophiocordyceps australis | reverse complement strand
TCTATTTACTAGAGGTATCTTTTTAGCTCTAAAATCGCTACGTAAAAAGGTATTATTTATATCGCTAGCTCTAGTAAGGTCTAGTAAGGTCTAGTAGGCTCTGGCAAGGTCTGGCAAGTCTGGTAAGTCTGGTAAGTCTGGCTAGTTGGAATGTCTGGCTGATTGGAAGGTCTGGCAGGCTCTGGCAGGCTCTGGCAAGGTCTAACAGGCTCTGGCTGGCTCTGGCTGGCTCTGAATGGCTCTGGCTGGCTCTAGTAAGGTCTGGCAAGGTCTGAAAAGGTCTGGAAGGTCTGGCTAGTTGGAAGGTCTTGGTATATAGCGGGGATTTGTTTTTCCGGAAAGATACCTAAAAATTTCGAGTTACTGTACGATTAGCAATACTCTTATTAAATAACTTGGGTGGCTGGTGTATCTCGGCAGCTCCTGCATCACTTAACTGTACTCAGCCAACTTTTGCATCATGACTTAACAATATTCACTGCTGACACATACTGGATGGCGAATACGCGACGTCTAATAATTTGCATCGATGCCTCCTACTTTCAATCTTTTTCTCTTCTATTCCACCTCATACTTTTTTATTAAAGAGTATCCTTGCCTCCATTTCCCAATTTTTTTCTCTTCTATTCCACCTCATACTTTTTTATTAAAGAGTATCCTTGCCTCCATTTCCCAATCATTTACTTGTCCTATCTCAACTAAACTACTACAAAACATGTCCGTCTTCGCACCTCTCGACGAGCAAAACCTTCTTGGAGCAGGTTTACTCACGCCACCGAGTTCTGGCGGGAAACGCTATGTCCATAAAAGGCGTCTCAATCGATCGAGCGATGAGGAGTACAAGTATATTCCCATCAGCCCTCCATCATCTCCCTTATCGCACGCCGACCATTTCAGCATCGTGCCCGACCAACTCCACTCCCAAGCTACACTAGAGTGTATTGGTTACAACGCAGACACTGCTACTAGCGTCTGGTCTTATTGGCAGACAATGGAATCAGGTCACTTAGACTTTATTGAAATAGTCACGGATCATGCTACTCGGCTTAAACGCACGCTCGACACCTGGGCTGAGGACGACCAACCATGGTTCGCCTATCTCGAGCGTTGCGGCATACGAAAGGATATTCAGCTTGCTATCATGGATCCAAAATTCAAATCTCTTCGTCTTACAGAGTCTTGCTACCATTGGATTGTTGATACTCTACAAATAAGATTCCGAGCCCTTGAAAGTGTCCAACAAGCTTCAGAAGCACGAGCAAGGGATCTCAGTAGCGGATCGTCAAGTTCGAACCAGTCTACGCAGCAAAGAACCTCTGCTGAGAGTTCCAAAGCTCTGGCCCTGTCTCAGCGTACAGCTCTATCAGAGGACGCTAAAAGAGCTGGACAGAATGTGCCTGGATCAATCAATATATTCAAAGGAGTAGATGAGGCAAAGCTTAGTGGTTGCTTTAATAACTCTGGGGACTTTATTGACTGTGGCAGTATCCTTACGTCTATTGGCTCAGATTTCGGCAGCCGCACGGCAGGCCTCTACTTTGCCGTTGATAGAGACGTGGCAGTGTACTACGCCCGGTACGCGAAGCGTCGATCAGAAGAATGCTATCGGGCTGTAGTCATGCAGCTCACGGTCAAGAATAGATTCATCGAATCGATGCCAGAAGGCCAAGTTCTTAAAACGTTTTGGCCAAACCAGGAGTGGAAAGAGCTAGTTTTTACATCACGCATGCGGACTTGTTTTCCGAGACCCCTGACTAAATTTCGACATGCGTCATTGATTATCGGCTCAATCCTAAAAAGGCCAACCGGAGCCATCATGAAGATGAAGAGCTCAAATGAAATCAACTCAGGCGATATTCTCCAGAACAACGATGGACGATTCGCTATCCAGTACTTCTTTAATTCAGGAGGTCTAGAAGACGGCACTGATCTTTTGATGGCGCATGCAGCGAAGACTTTAAAGATGTTTTCAGTTACCGAGGCAGAGGCAATGGGGGATACGAATGAATGACAAACTTTATACCTTGCTATGTTATTTTTCGACGGCAGACTAGGGCCTATAGACGGGTTAGAGGAGTTAGTCTAGTTCATCTATCTCTCTTTCTTCCTTCTCCTTCCCTCTATTTCTTTGCTTCGCGCTTTGAATAGCTTCACGTGCCCTTCCTTTCCGTTCCTCTATTCCATCGCTTTCCAGCTTAGATACCTAGCCGTTACCTGGCCCTTTCCTGTATGTTTTCTATCAGTCTCACAGACATAGATTTAGTCCATTATCAAGAGCAGCAAAACTTTTCACATGCTCGACTCTCTACCGTAGTGGTGAGGGACCACCACTCTTTCCCGGAGTCCAACTACCACCACCAAACGCAGTTGCGGCGCCAGCCAGTACTGCAGGCTTGGTGACGGGCGTCGATGGCAGTGTCACGGCGCCATCGCCAGACAAGGGCGGTGACTCTGTTCCCTGCAAGCCAACACCACCGGCGGCAGCGCTCTCGTCCCTCTTTGGTGGCCGAAAATTGACTTCTCTGCCTGCCCGGTAGACATCTTGCAGCATCGTGTCCCAGACGCCGGCATCCTGAAATTCGAGGTATTTGCGATATAACTTGAGGGCGGTGCGGGCGTCCTCGATTGAGTCGTGCGTCTCCATTTGTATATCTTCCTTGAGGAGATACCACGCCAAGAAAGCAAGTGACAGCTTGCGCAGCCGCGATCGCAAAAAGAAAAGATCAATAGTATCAATCACCTGTGCGCGGGGCACGTGGATGTTGATGACGCGAAAGTCCTGCCGCAGACCATGGCCGAGAAACCGGCAGCCCAGATTGACTAGCAGCCAAAGTTTCTTGTAGGCCATCTTGAGTGACACGAGGCTGTGGTTCGACGTACGAGGATCCAGATCGCCTTGTCTAATGCCAGAATATGACGTGAGATAATCAACAATGGGTTCCTTGATGGCAATGTAGTCATCGACAAATGGCCGTCCCTCGTGCTCTCCCTGGCCGCGAACCACGGATACTCGTGCCAGAGCATAGACTATGGGTCGAATCGTCTCGCGCTCGCCGTCCGAATTCATCTCAATTTCTGGCTGCCGAACAGCAACAAATTCAGTGTCAAGCGCCACTATCGAGTCAGGCCCCGGACGCTCGCCGTCAGGATCCAAGAGCTGGTATGTTTTGCCCTCTGGCGGTGTCGTAGGACTGCGGCATCACGTCAATCAGAGGCGGCGCCATCTTGTTTTGAAGCCACATTTACTTACCCAAAGTCTCGATAGAGAATTGAAGTGTCGAGCTTTAGTTTCCAGTCGTCATTAATTTTGTTATTGGCCTCCTTCATTTGGAAAGCAACGACTGAGGGGACTTTCCACGAAATATTGAATGCTAGCGCGTCCTCTGTGCTAATGGGGCGGACTAAAAAGTCGTTGAAAAGATGCCACTGGCTCTGACTAGGAGTCTGTGGCTGTGAAAGTGCTACTACAAAACCTAGTCAGCCAATTGATGCCCTGTCCAAGGCCAAAAGCAAAACCTACCGTTGACCATGGCCACAAGATGCGGCTTCTGAGCCTGGCCGCTCTCAATATTGACCGCCATGCCAATAAGCGAGTAAACAATAATGTTATGCATGCCCCGTTGCAAATGCAGCTTCAGGTCTTCCCCTTCGTAGCAATAGAACTGCCCCTGGTCTACTATGACGCCCACCTCTTCCGGAAGCCAGCCTGGACTTGACCAAAGCATGCGATGATCAAGACTTGTAATGGCAGTATTGAGCATCAGTACAGCGGGGATATTGTGTATTGTTTTCCGCGTTGCGATTGTCTGGTATCGCTGGCACCTACTGCACCAGCCCTTAGACGTCGTCTCCCTCTCTATGCTACTCTTCAATACTTGAGAGAAGGTAATGTTTGGTGACTTGTTGCTACGAATGGAAGTCTGCTGCTCGACACCATGAGCGACTACTGGGACAGAAGCTATCAGAATGTCTAACATACCTGTGGAGGGTAGAGCAAATCATTGACATAGGTTGACCCTGGCCGAGTGTATTCGGACCTGCAGCTCATGCAGCGGATAGAGCTGGTGGCCGAAGTTGCAAGAACCTGTCCAGCGTCAGCAAACAGAGGTCAGTCAACGAGACGCACCATGATGGAGAGTGAGTACGTGTTCCATTGCCAGAGGGGACGGGGCCATGCTTTTGTAGTCCTGTACAATCTTGTCCAGCATGAAACGCGTGAGTCCTTGTAGCATCACATTCAAGGATGAGCTGTGCGCATCTTCTTCAAGAAGGCCCAGAGGAGCAGCTTGAGGATGATGACTCAGGGTCCTGAGCAGATTGGTGGCTTGGCATATTGAGCCGTCTGCTTTTTGAAGCATGTCAAACAAGAAGCCCAGTTCGCAAAGCAGGCACGAGTCGCTGACACAGGCTGTTGCAGCGTGTTCCAGAGCAAGATTGCGGACCAGAGGCGTAAACTTCATAATCTGTAGCAGCGAATTGGCGTACGAATTGGAAATATGAATCTCCAACCCAGAATACTGCGTCTTGTTATAGTATCTGTGTCTGATGAGCAAAAGCCCTTGTCCACGTAGACTTTGGACCTACATACCCAAAATCAAAATCGTCGACACCAAACTTGCTGTACTTGATTTCGACATTGCGGTACATGACGGGCACTTCGCTCCTTTTGCTGACAAGGTCAACATCAACCGTGGGGCTTGCCAAGTCGTCTGTCCTTTCTTCCAGGTTCTTCGATTCGTCTTTGGCAAGTTCGCGAGCCTTTTCGCTCAAGAATTTGGGAGCTTTGAGCCCAGAGACTGCCATTTTCCCGCCGTTCCGCGTGTCTTCGGCCTGATTTCTTCGCAAACCACGACTATTTCTTCCATAGAGGCCGAATTCGGCCGCCTTGAGTCCGCTCAGGAATGGAGCGTCCATGCGGGGTGGAGGAGCGCCAACATCACAAACAAGATCTGGCCAGGCTGACAAAAGAGTGTCTCTATAGTATGGCAATCCAATGGTGTTGAGAGGACTGCCCCAGGTCAGCAGGAGACCAAGAAGCAGCAAAGACGAGCACACGCACGTATCTGCTAACCATTCTATGGAATGCCGTGGCTCGACCGCCGTGGCAAATTCAAGGGGAGTGGCAAGATCAACAAAATGCAGCTTCGTGGGCGAGCCCCAGAGATGTATGAAACATTCGGGATCAGTGAGGGCTATAGCCTCTCCCGAGGGAGCAATCTCAAACATGCTGAGGTAGGTAAGCACATTTGCCTGACGGACATTACTGGTATTGGGGTTCATAAGATCGATAACATGCATCTGTCCAACCTGCGAGACGACTATGCTAGTGGTCTGCATTCTGGGATGCATGCGAACATAGGCAGCGCCAGCGGGAAATGGAATTGGAGGCATCGATGTCATTTTCTTGATGTCAAAGACGTTTAGGAATGGATCGAGCATGTACGTCTGGCCCTGGCGCAGAGAGTAGCCACATGTGACAATAAAGTCGTGTTGCGTATCCATGTCGTTGATCAAGGCCGAGTGGGCGTTCCACGATCGAATGCGGCTCAAGCTGACAGGATCCAAGAGATGAACAGATCCGGTTCGAGTGGCGGCGCATATGTACCGGCCACTCTTGATGATGGAGTAATGATGCTCTGTCTTGAGCTGCATTTTACATGAGTAGGGAGGCTCCAGCGGGGCGAATAGAGGTACAGGCTCACCTGCTTGACCACCTCTCCCTTATTAAGGTCGACAAGCAGTAACTTATCTTGTAAGCCGGCTACAAGCACTTCTGTGGTGCCTTTGGATGTAAAGCCCATGCATCTCATGTCCGTCATATCGTCGTGCCTTGGCCAGCATAGTTAGTAGGGGGAGATGCAAGAGGCAGCCTGGCTGGCATGTCGTACCTCAGGTGCCATATGGGAGGCCCTTTTCGCAGTGCCATATGCAGATCTCTTGCTCCTAGAGCAATGACACCCTTGTCGTTGACTAATATCTGGCGAACCGGCCCGTCCGAAGAGACATGTGCCTTGAAAGACGTGTATTTCTGCAGGTCTGGACTGATGAAGGAGCTGACGCGACCCTAGCCGTTCAAGAGTGTAAGAGCTTTGGCATTGTCGAGACGACAGTCCAAATCATGCCACGTACAAATTCGTTCCCAGTCCAGAGAAGCTCGTGCGACGTATCAAACGTCATTGTCGTCACTGGCGATGGCATCGAGTGGACGCCCCCCGGAGGCGGAAAAGGTATCCGGGAGACCTGCCCAGTCAGCCATCAAGCATCAATCATGGCCGGATCCGAGAGCCAGTGGCTCACCTCGTCCCAGTCTCCATCCATTGCGGCTAACTAGTCATCTCCAGGGGCGCATAGTCCGGGGAGTAACAGGGCGCGGGTCAAGGCCAAGAGCCAAACCCGGCATGGGCGTATAGGGCAGAGCAAATGGCGATGATTGACGATTGACGACGCTGAACTATCTGAGGCCGCGCCACAGTACGTGCCGCTTATATTGCCCAAGGCGATAGCCTATACACGCTGGTCGTCGTCGACTGGCGGCGCAAAATAATATTGGGCAAGTCAAGTTGGCTGCGTGTCTAAAGAGTTGACGGTGGGTATTTGTACTGTCCCGGTCGCACTGTGTTGGTGCAGGTACCCTATAATAATACTCTAATGGCCGATTGTCGACGTACATACATACAACGCTGCTGCTGTATTGACCACGTTGAATAGGTACCTACCTGGTCGTGTTAGTGAGGTAGATTGGCTGTTTTGATTGCCAGACCTTTACAATAGTAGCATACTCTTGCCCTTGTTCCATCGCATCATTGCCCAAAAGATTTTATTCAAAATCGACGCCAAAAAAAGCCATCTATACAATAGACATGGCAGCAGCAATGTCTTGCTCAACTTCAAACCTCATGGGACAAAAGTGGTCACCGGCAATGCGTTTCAACAGCGCCGCTGGCTGTTCTGTCTGCTCCATCTTAACCCTCCACCTTGTGCCAGTCGAGTCGCCGATTTCATCCCACAGGCGCTGGAAGCTGTCTGCGTCATGGAAATAGGGCATGGAAGTTTTGGCCGCTGTGGGCGCTGCTGCCCTGGACACGCCAATGAGCATGCCGTATATCAAGCCGTTTGCTGTGTCGGGCTTGATAAAGCCCATCAGTCGCTTGCCAATATACAGCTGCTCGGCCCAGCTAAAGAGATGAAAGAATTTGCCAGCATAGATGATTGTGACCTTGCCGCTCAGCTTGGCTAGACGCTTGTCCTTGGGGTCCTTCATGTCGCCGACGACAAATGAGGCCCCTAATGATTTGCGGTCACGAAAGAGGTCGTAGCCAAGGTCGATGAATCTGGCCTGGACATCGGTGCCAATGAGGCGTGAACCTGGCACTCCAGCGGTACGCAGCTTGCGCAGGAGGATACCGACGCCACAGCCTAGGTCAAGCAAGACATCCCTGGACCTGGGCCGGCTCAATCTAGCGACGACTCGGCCATGGCAGGGATCGTCGCGCCATCTCAAGCACAGGAACCTCCACCGGCCCACAAAGGCATCGTGCGTAAGGTCCCAAGCTGTTTCTCTCTGCGACAACTTTGTGAGAGGAGGAAAAAATGGCATGGAAATGGCTCTTGTCTTACCACACGGCGGATGTGACTGTCCATGTCACCTGTGGCTATTTTGCTGTAAGAGCGCAGCAGGTCGCGCAGTGGGCCTATGTCGCTGTCACTGGGCAGATCGGGAAGATAGATCGACAGGCGCATCTTGACCTGATCCATGCGCCTCCGTTTGTGGCTGGATGTTGCAGCGTCGCAACGCCAGACGTGTCTTGTCGTGGCAGCACACACTGCCGTGCACAGAGAAGAAATTGGGAGCTTCGTTACCGCCTCATGGTGAGATTCAAGTGCTTACGGCTGTCGGTGTTGGAAGGATTCTGAAACGAGTCGATGAGCGATCCAATGTTACACCAACCCAACATAGGAGCTTCCAACTTTGAATGGGGGCGCGGCTATTGATCGTGTTGTGTTTACAAGACGAGTCAATTGTAACACGGTCAAAGTTTATTCGCACCAGGAGGGCGTAGTCAAATTCCAGTCTGTAGTGTACATGCTGCAGGACTATTTTGTCCGGCACTATCCGGCTCACCAGCAATGACACGTCCAATATTAGAGGATAGTATTTTAGTACTAGTATTGCTGTCAATACTTATAGTGCTATTTTCAGGGTCGGCTATATTTGTGTAGGAGTCTAAATCTCACATTTTACTATGCCGTGTACGTTAGCTCTCGGCTACCTAAGTAGTACTAGGTGTAGAGAGTAGAGGTCATGATTTAGTACTGTCACCTGAGACTATTAGTTCTGTGCAGGACTGCTAATCTTTTCAGAGCAATAGCAAGCAAGTCAATTGCCGTGCGCAAGATTCCAACTAGCTGCAGAGGAGTCTGACATTTATGAGGTGAGTCAAGAACCACCTCGGGCATTTTTAAGGTCTTCCTTCTTCTCTTAATTTTCCAAGTCGTTTTTTTTAAAGCTAATTTTAAAGTAAAGATAACTTCTAGCAGTAGTAATAGGAGTAAGAGTAGTAAAATAATAAAACGGGTAACCCGTCTCCTATCACTACTACTAGTACTTACTACTATAAGCAAAGACTAACATGTTATTTTCACATAAAGAAGTGGCCAACTTACTACTAGGTGCTAATTATCTCGGTACCTAAGCACTCGAATTAGGCTTCTTTGATCAATGACCTAAGGCTTCCTCACGGATAAGTACTACCACGTTTTCAAGCAGAAATAAAGGAAATTGTCCTACTGCAGAAGCTGTGAAAGATGTAGCAAAGCATATAAAGTGCTAGCCATACTAGTAGTAGTGGAATATCCCTTCAATTCACGCTTACCAGCCGTCTCGACCAAGATCTTCTTCCATCCCTTAGGTACATTAGTACTACTACTCGTAGTACTACTCTAATTACATGTTTGCTGCAACACATATAGTACTTGTATTTAGCTCATATTGTTTAACCGAGACTTTGCCGAGAAAAGTAGCAGCCAACGGAAAAATTTCTCGTTCTCCCGTCCGTGTCGTCAAAACACCCACTCGCAGTCAACACGGGGCCGAGTTCTTCCTATTCCGTTCAACGCGACCGGCCCATCGCATTTATCATGCTCCGTTCCTGAAGCTATTCAGGTGTAAGTCAAGCATCGTGCCCGGCTGGTCCACGTCTCATTACACCACCACGCTTCCCAAGCCCACCACGCGAGCTGACAATGGCACAGGCGGCATTTGGAAATAGCACCGACGCGACTCGTCTCGACCTTGTACAGGGCCGCGTCGCCAACGCCTCAGTACTGCTCCTATCTTGGCTTCGATTGCAGCAGACGCGGGCGAACGGCACATTCGACACGAGTAGCTTTGGAAATTTCCCACCATAATTCTACCCCTTTTGTCTGGGTCTTTGGAGCAATATACCAATCCCTCATTTGCATCTTTTCCAGTGGCACTATGAGTCCAGGGAGGGAAGGCGAGCAGGAGGAAGGCACCGGCTTGACGTATCCCTCACCGGGTGTCGAGGCCATGGACGCGGGGCCATTCTATCATGCCAGCGTTCGTGACGGTACGCGCGACCAGCAGAACTCGAATGAGGCCCAGCAGCAGCAGCAGCAGCCGCAACAGCAGCAACAGCAACAACAACAACAGCATGCTTCGGAGCAGGCTCAAGCGCGAGAGCATCAAGAGAGCCATGTCACTCCACATGAGGAACCTTCGCCTCATCAGCATACATCGCCCCCAACTAACCTTGAGGAGCTTCAGCTAGCCGCTCAGCTCGGCGACGAGCTGGCGGGCACGTCCATGATACACACAACGGATCCAAATATGGCCGTTGATGAGCATGGGATGCGCAACATCATGCCACATCCCGAGCCTGACCAACATCACACCCCTTCCTATGTCCATGATGCCCCGGGCCCCGAACACATGGCGCAGCATTCATTGCCAGCCTCTGTCGGTCCTCCTCTACCGGCCCAGTACCAGATGGGGGATAATGTCCCGCCGCGAAAAAGATCCAAGGTGTCGCGTGCCTGTGACGAATGTCGACGTAAAAAAATAAAATGTGACGCTCAGTCGGATACTGGTGACACTCCCTGTTCTAGCTGCGCAAGATCACACGTCCGTTGCCTGTTTAGCCGTGTCCCCCAAAAGCGAGGGCCAAGCAAAGGGTATACTGGTGCACATTTGATTAGTCCTTGTCCATTCAACTAACAGCGCGTGGAACAGGTATATCAAGGAGCTCGCAGATCGTATATATAGCATAGAGAACAAACTCGAGTCGGAAAGCAACTTGACCCAGGATGATATTGACAAGCTCTTCACGTCGGACAGGCCCCGGAGTCATAGCAACGCTACGCTCGCCGATGAGTCGTGCCGAAAACGACCCTTTGCCAGTATTTCTGCCGGCGACTACGGCTCTCCGATTGCTGCTCGCCAGACGCCATGGGGATCAGAGGCTCGGTCACTTCAACCTGCTTCGGCCGAGACTGAGGGCTTCAACAGTCAAGTATATACAAACAACGAAGCTCTGGCGCCACAGGCGAAGCCCTTTAAACCCGAGACGGCGCCTTCGAGGCCACCAGTGGCTTCTATGGAGGCATCTATATCCGATGCAGACAACTTGCCAAGCATAGATGACGGGACTTTACAGGAGTAGGTCACGAAAGCGATGTGTAGGAAAGTCGAGACGATTACTGACCAAACTGCCAGTTATCTCAACACGATACAACCGATATATCCCATTCTGCCCAGCAACATGGCACGGCTCCAGTCACTGCTGTCACAATGCCCTGCTTATCTCAAATCAGCCTTCTCAATCGCCATTCTTTCCGTTGGTAAAGGCTCTCCAGGAGACGTAAAGCATGCCGATGTATTATTACATGAGTGGGAAGCGAGCAATGCGCCTCGACGCCCTCGAGCAGCAGACATTGTGCATTTACAGACACTCACGCTGCTCATTATTGATGCAGACTGGAGAGGCTCAGCAACGCTGCCGTACTTGCTCGCTCGAGCCTTGACGTTGGCCAGTTCTTTGAGAGCGTGGAGCTTGATGCTGGCTGAATCGTCGGATGCCGATTCTGAAGACCAACTGATTGTCAAGATTTGGCTATCTCTTGTCTTGATGGATCGCTGGCACGCGGTGGGTACAGGAAAACGGGCACTTATTCCCCAATCCAGCATCGTTATGCATGCCGGCATTCAGGACACTGTGGGAGAAGTGTGTTTTCACTTGATACGTAAGTACCTTTCTTACACATGGGTGGCAGTCATGGAATATCTGACATGTGTCTGGACAGGATTCTCCAGGCTGCTCAACATAATAGCCATGGCGGTATCAGATCTGGCCCCAGGAGCCACCACGACGGACCATATTCAAGCCGCCGTAATGGAGGGACTTGTTGAGAACATACGTGAATGTCTGCCGGCGCACATTACAGCTGCGTCGTATCCGCTCGTTCACCTCGCATACTGGCATTGTCGCCTTCTCGTGACGCTCTTAAACCCAGATGCCACGGCAGACGACTCTATGTGGTGCACACGAGAATTGGCCAATATGCTATCGTCAACTGCACACCTTCGGAGTCCCATGGTACATCACTATGTATCTCTGGCCGTTTTATCACTTGGAAAGCTGGTGAATGCGAGAAGCACAGGTGAGAAGGCGACACAGCTGGTAAAGGGCATGCTTGAAGCGGCTCCGGGAAGTCACTGGGACGGCGTCAAGGACAAACTGGCCGATATTTTACGGCCGGCGTCATCGGTCGAGGCAACGGCCAGTCAAGGCTTGCAGCATCTGGCAGACCTGGCGACGGCGCATGAAGGCCTGATGCCGGGTGGTGGTGAGGGGGCAATGGGGCAATCTCTTGCGTCAGGCTACCTGAATCTGATCTAGGGTAAACAGACGGTGAGACGCAAGGGTGCGGCATGGAGACTGGAGCGGATGTTTAGTCCTAGGTAGCAAGTTGAGTCTCGCCTCAAGAGTGATGGAGTTGACAGCAGAGCTTCAAAGCAGGGAAGGAAAAGTAGAGCAAAGACGCGCCATTGTCGCTCAAAAGAAACAAAGGAAGAAGGAAGGAAGAAGAAGAAAAAAAAGGACAGATTTGCCTTGATCTAAAAGAGGCTTCACTGTTACGTGGCAACATTTGTGGTAGGTACTAGTAGTAGTAGCTAAAGAATAGAGAGTAGCACATGTAGGGTGCGTATTCGTATAGGAGCAGCTAAGAAGTAGTACCCGGCAGGCTATGCAAGCTAACCGATGAAGAAGCTGCCCAGTGCGGATTAGTTTACGGCCGAGAGGATGCCGGCCGAGGGCAAAGAGGAATAGGGAGCAAGACAGACACGTGGATGTCGTACCCTCCGTAGGCAGCCGAGGTCTTGACTCCACCCTGCTGTCTTCCCCACAACCCCATCCCAGAGCTCTTGGCTTGGCCCTCGACCCGAATCCTTCCTTTCCCCCCCAATGTACCGGTACAGGCGCCATCCAGAGCCCATCATGGTGCGTACCGTCTGTGCCCATGCCAATTTGTACGAGATTGCATGACTCCTGCGCCTGTATTTTTTTGCTGCCTTTTCTGTTTCTTTTTCTTAACCTCGGTCTCTACGCCACGATTTTCTAGCTGGCTTGGGCACGAGGTAGCCGTCTCGACACGTCTGCGCATCGGGGCAAGCTGCCTCAAGAGGTACTCGTAGGTACCTGCTTGTGCTCTGCTGCCTCGCTCCACCTCCGTAGAGCTCCGACATGACACCGGTCAGGGTACTTGCCCGTCCGCCCGCACGCCTCGAGCAGTCGGCCAGGCGCCGCGCGGCCCTCCGATGGTCCGACCGAGCCGGCATACGAGTACAAAACCTTGGTCTCATCAAGCACACCGAGATTCAAAATGTAGTGGGACAATAGAAATCAAAAGCCTCAAGAGTCCAGTCTCGAAATCGATGCCTTGACGAAACAAATCCATACGACTCTATTCATTCACAAACGCCACCATCTATCAAGGATATAACATGTTTGGAGTGGCCTCGCCCAGCACGGCTCCTTTTGTCTTCTGTTGAAGATTCCGGCTCTATGTTTCCAACTAGATTCTCGCGTCCCCTGCACAAACTTGAGTCGTCATCGCATGTCAAGCCCATTGTAAGCCAGCACCACTCTGTCACAAACCTCGCTTAAAGCCACAGCTCCTGTCACATTCCATTTTCAATTTCCAGTCCCCCAAAAGCGCCTACTTCCGTCCTGATAGACCCCTTGAAGCGACAGATAGCAGTCGGCTCGTAACCCTCGTCTCTATCCCAAACCAAACCAAAAGTAGAACCTCGAAGTAGAAAGAAATCTTGGAAAACAAAAACATTCATTAATGTCATTTTCCTTGCAAGACGTAGGCAGATTGGTCTCTTGATGATGCCCGCATGAGATTTCTCGAGCACCAAGTTGACGGTGCGCGACCCATGGTGCTAGACAATAGCCAAGAGCTTGACTTGTCAGTTGTTTTATGGCATTTCCGTGGACATCCCGTTATGCTGCTCAGCCGTCGCTGGGTATTCGTATTGCGCCTTGGAAAAAAAAAGGGAGCATGAAAGAGAGAGAAAGAAGAGTTGCCTTTTACAAATCCCAAAAGCTGCCGAGGCCAGGGGCGCCGAGGGCGTTTGGACTCTCGTCTACGGCAGCCATGGCGTCGTTATAGTTGGGCATCCAGAAAGCAGGGTCCTCGTCCACCATTGAGATTGTTGCAACCGTCGCATTGGAGCTGTCAGAGCCTTTGTAGAAACTATCGTAGTCAATGGTGCTGAGATCCGCGGAAACGCTGGCAGCGGTATTTTGACGGAGAAGACCGTTTAGATCATCTCCATTGGCAACAAAGTCTTCCACTTCGGATACATTTCCCGACGTGGACCTTGTATTGGTCAGGTTTGGAGGCTGGTCCGAGCCACTGCTCAATTCAACAAAACCGTTGAAGCTCGGAGCTCCAGTTTGACTATAGCTCGACGGGGCAAAATCGCCCTTGGTATCGGCAAGGTCATAGTGGCTCCAATCGACAGATGCTGCGCTCAAGCCAGCACTGTACATGGGTGTATCATTTTCTGCAAGACCCGACGTGGCAAACATTTCAAAGGTGCCGTTGTTGACATAAGACGAGTATCCGATGCGTGACAGGTCCAGTGGTGGCAGAGTGCCGTTGAGCTGGGCCAGGGCAGAGCCGGACAGTAAGGGTGAGGCAGTTTCGGATTTGACTTTGCGCTGTTCATGCAACGTGGAGGCGCGGGAGCGGCCGTTGGATGATTGAGCGTCACCATCCAGGTGGTATGAAATGGACTCTGAGCCTCCCAGGCTGCTGACACTCTGTGTTGAATTTACGCGATTGAGCTGGTAGGGGCCCGACTTTTGAGCAGATCGATTGTGTTTGGCCGTGGGCTTGTGGTGGCCATTGCGATCAAAAGACATGATGGCGTCGGCAGAGTGAGCCGTATTGGCTCGCCTCCTTCTAGAGACCTTTGGGCGACTTGGGTGAGGGGCAGCTTGAGCGTCGTGATCGGAGTCGGACTCGGGCACAGTGCCAAGAGAGGTCTCCTTCTTGTGGGCGCAGGTGCAGCGCCCGCCATGATTGCAGCAGCAGGTTTCTTTAAGCTGTCAGACCAATACTCTCTCTCTCTTTTTTTTTTCTTTTTGGCTGCACACTGGACTAGTGCGACTACTGACCCTTGTGTCCTTGGACGGGCTGCTGCAGATGCGCACACTTGCTCGTCTTTTCGCCGCAGTCGCACTTGACGTGGGCTGAGCGCGACTTGCGCAAGGTGCGGCAGTGCTGGCATTGTGAGACTGGACGGCCCTTTTTGTTGATGTGTTGGAGTGGGCGGTCTATCGTGGCAAGCCAGGCACGCAGTCAGCAATTGCATGTATAAGAGGCGGCTGGAGCGGTGGGTGCAGAGGAAGGGGGGGGCGGGGGGTATAGAGGGGTCGCGACGCAGAGTAGCATCATCCAGAAGAGTGGAAAGAAGATGCTGTGTAGGCTGGACAACGGCAGCGACTGACCACTGTGCTGGCAATTGCTAACGCGGTGTCCTCTGACGCAAGCCTCGCAGGCAAACTTTTCTCCGTTTATCAACATGATGAGTTTGTGCCGGCGTCAAGAAAGGACAAGATGTGTGGGCGGGCGGCAAGACGAATGGCTGGCAGGCAGCTTGTTGAAAGGTCCAAGTCGGACAGGCGATGATGATATGCAGTAAAAATGGCCAAGGCTGGGCCGCCCGCAGTGTCTCAGAAACGGTGCGGGTCTGGCAGGGGTCCCGATTGCGGTTGGGGCTAAGGCCGAAGGAGCTGCAATGCTTTGGGTTGGTTGCTCCGTGCTTTGTCCTGTGTCCTGGCCCAAGGACCGCCGACTCGCCAACTGCCAGCAACGCTGCGGGCGTCAGCAGGCAGAGGGGGGCCTGCAGGCACAGCGGGGAACAGGCCGTTGCAAGGCGTTGCAGCGCGAGGGGGAAAATGGGAAAATGGGTCTCGGGCGCAAATCGGTGTGCTGGGCAAGCAGCGGTGTATGACCGACTTACTACTACTACTACTACTACTTACTAGTATTAGTAGTAGTGGTAGTAGTGGTAGTAGTGGTAGTAGTAGTGGTAGTAGTAGTGGTAGTAGCAGTGGTAGTAGTAGTAGTAGAGTAGTAGAGTAGTAGTAGTAGGTAGTAGGAGGTAATAGGAGGTTAGTACCTAGTAGTAGGTAACGTACGTAGTAGCAGTACTACTACTACTAGTAGTATGTATGCAAGTACCTCGCCAGCAAGGCCAGTGGAGAGCAGTGGATAGAGAGCAGTGGATAGAGAGCAGTGGATGGGGAGCAGTAGATACTAGAGAGCAATAGATGCAGCGCAATGAAAGATGGCCAGGTGATGGCTGCGGGTGGATCGCTGTGCGTTCCGTCCGGCAGGTACGCAACGGAACGAGTCGCGCAGGCCACGGCGGATCGCAAGAGAAGTGGAAAAGGAAGAGACGGGGTTGAGCCTGCATCTTTGGCGCAAAAGACATCCATTGGACTTATAGCCCAGCTTCCTGGGAAGCGCTGCCAACCACACCAGCCAAGAGGAGCAGGCTTTCCAGATACAGGCAGGTCGCAGCTTGCCTCCTCAGCCTGTTCCACCGATACACAATAGACACACGCACGCACACACACACACACGCAATAACACACACACGTACACACACACACGCAATAACACAGATACACACACAAACGCGCATTACACGCACCACACACAATACTCAAAAAAAAATACACACACGCACACACACATGCAGACAATACCCTCGATACACACATCTGCGAAATATCACGATGCAAGATGCTACAAAAACACCCTTTAGGCTTCTCTGCGTGGGAAGCCGTGGCGGGCCGCTCGCTCTGCCTACTCTTGTTACTCGTCTTGTTGCTACCTCAGTCTGCGCATCCGCGCTACGTCGAGCAATGTCCAGGTACCCCTGGGTACTAAGCGGATAGATGGAGCCGGGGCTGAGAAGCCAAAAAGGTCAGGCGGCGGCAGCGGCAGAGGCGGCGGGCGGCGGGCCACACCAGCAGACGGGCGGTGCATGTGGACCAAGGTTAATACTCAGGTATCGAGTACCAGCAGCCTCGAGGTACTGCGCAGGTATCCATGGATACGGACATGCATAGCCGGAGGAATTCGAAACTCGACTCTTGCAGCTCGTCCCTTGTGCCTCTCAAGGTGAGAGGCTACCCGTCTGTAAACCTTGGGATACATGCGGCCGCGTGTCCTTCAAGGGAGACCAGGCCATAAGACGATGCCCGCATGCATGTCTTGACAAGTGCCTTTGTCGAGACAGTGGCCGCTTCTGGCTCTTGTTTGTAGCCATTGACCATGTATCAGATCAATCATGGTGGCTCGCATACCAGTCGGCGTCTCGGAATTCTTCATTCAGGGCAGCATGCCACCGCGTCCGCCAATGTCATGGCTGCGTTCGCGCCCAGACACTCTGCAACCTCATGGCCTTGTTTGGTAGACCTTGATCATTCATCATCCTCCGGCACGCTCACTGCCGAGTCTTTGAGCCCGTCGTCTACTGTACATGGCTGGAGACGAGGATGAAGAGCAATTACCGATGCCTGTTCTAGCGTTGGATGGAGCAGTCCCGCAATGCCGCCATCTCAAGCACTGGCTGTTTCCGGCGTAACAAAGTAGGATACAGGGACAAGCAGAAGAGCTTGAGAGAAAACTGCAAGCATGTAATGACCTGTCTGCTCGAGGAAAATAGAAAACCAGCCGGCGAAATGGGTGCTGGTCAAAGGAGCCCAGATGGACCATTTTGGATTAAAGGAGCCAGCGCAAAACGGGCAAAACGAGCATATCAGGCAGGATAAAGGAAGAGGAAGAGGGGCAGTGGCTATGGCGGTGGCAGTGGGAGAGAGAAACCGGTCAAGGCAGTGCACAAGAATATCCAGAGGCGCTCGTGCCGCCAACATCAAGGTGTTGGTTGGATGGCTCCAAATGTCCATGTAGGTGGCTGCTAGGCTGCTTTTGGCATATTGACGCTGGCGATGCGACAGGAAACCGCTGCAGGGTTCATCCGATGCTCCTTCATGCTCTCCAACTGCTGAGCACCAGAGACATGGAGACATGGAGACATGAGCCCAAGGAAAGGGTATGTAGAAGCATGTCTCTAATTCTTGGAATAAAAGGCCTTTAGTGGACGACCTGGGCACCTCACTGTCCAAGGTGTAACTAAATCGACACGTCAGTTGTAATAAAAATAGAGTCTGGCAAACGCGTGACAGGGGCACATAATGGGCTCCCTTGACACCATATTCATGTACTATGAGGTATGTAGGTGGTAGTAGTAGTATACCTTGGGCGGGCACGGGCTTGGCTGGCTCAGCACTATGCTCGAGGTCGGTCCTTGCTGAGCTACAAGGTGGTTGGAGCACGCTAAAGGCAACAACAATGGTGACAATCAGGTCAAGATTTTCAGGGTTGCCTGCGGGCGTTGGTCGCCAGTGGAGGACGAGATCATCATGGTTGCCATGGTGTGAAGTGATGCGAGGGCGCTCGGAACGGAATTGCCATGACCCAAGGCAGCATGTGCCCAGCCTGACATGCACATGCACGCACCCATGCATCACGCCTTTTCAACAGTCTGCACCAAGCTGCCGTTAGTTTACCAGTATAGTACTACCTGCTAGCTAGCAAGGCCTGATGCGACCACTACCTACTACCCTTACTAGTTAGGAGTTGGTTAGAGTGCCGACGGGAGCTACAAGTACGCGGCGACATTAGCTGCAGCTGTGCTCAACTACTACTGCTAGTACGGAGTACTACTAGCGTGTACGTCATCTGTCGGCTTTCCCACCACCACCACTCAAGACCCCTTGGCCTGCATCCAATCGACGTGGATGGTCTCTCGCCCTTGTCCATGCCCGGCCCCTCGGTACGCTGACCGAGACTTGGAGGGAGACCGGGTGGGATGCCCGTGGGCCGTTGCTCTGACTTGACGGAAATCAATGCCGTGAAACATGCACACCGACTATACATAAAAGTTGAGACGAGTGTGTCCACAGTCCCCAGTACCTGGCACTTGACGCTGCTCATGAATCGTGTGCTGCCCTGGATAGAAGCGGGAGCCTTGGAGCTGCAGCAGGGGCGGCGGATCCTGGTCATGTGACGCGGTGGCTGAGCAAGAGCCCCTCATTGAGCCATTCCTGCTCATCTTACACGTGACACAGGGCCGCTTACACACGGATCTCCGTCAACCCGGCACACAAGCACGCTTGGCCACAAAAATCTTTCTTCACCACCTCTTCATCATGGCTGGCCTTCTCTCGACTTTCTCGACTCTCTCGACTTTCTCGTCCGGCCTTGGGCACACATCAAATCCCATCTACGCCATATAGCCTTTGTTGCCTACATGCCATGCCATTGCCTTTCGCTTTGGCACTAGGTTGCAGCTGTCATCGTACCAGCATGCACGCAACTGAAATAGCCAACAGTCGTGCCGTCCTGATGTTTGTCCTGACGTGTTTGCAGCACTTTTTCGGTTTTACTGGAAATAATATTAGCCCTTTTTTGGGTCCTGCACGACTGGTACTGCGCAATTGGAACTGCGCGCACACATGCTTCAGGTTGGCAGTCGCCCTTGGCCATTTCGCGACCTGACCAGATTGGCAGCATGATGAGCTTCCTTCCAGTGCTCACATCTGCTAATCTCTACTTGATACCGCGCAGAAGCAAGTGCTTTTGAGGCATTGAGGTAAAAGTGGCCACTATAATTGACGGCATTTGGCGGCATCGTCGATGCAGTCTTGTTGGAGCGACTCAGGCTTTCTCAATACGAGAAGGCTTGTAGACGCTAGGTTTATCTTGCCAGCTAGTGCGTCGCCTTTGGCGTCGTACTTCGACATCCTCAGCCAACTACTGCTTGGGCCTGGATGTTTTCGCACTGGCATATAAAGAAGAGTACATACTCGTTGCTGGGCACCCGACTTTGAGTGGTCGTTTAGACTATCTTGGACAAGCCGGGAATCAGCTGTAGTAACAAAAATTGAGATAGTCGAAATGAATTTGTTTTGACGCACAATAACTTGATTTTTCTTTTTCGCCCTGTGGTCGAGGGTGGTCGAGACTCATGTGGCAGCAGGCAGTTTGGTGGTAGACCCAATGCATGATGCTTCCCGCTTTTGAGAAGCTGTGGCAGTTGACGCTCTGATTGGCCAAGGTATTGACAGCCACGTCAGATATAGCCTGAGCTGGAACCAGATGGCCTAGGTACATAGGTACAGATGGGCGTACAGTACACAACAATCTGCAGGTATTGATGTAATAGGAGGTCTACGCAGTCCATTCATAGTGGCGACATGTGTTCCAAGGGAAAGATGATGGGAAATGACTTGCCGTCAAAAGGCCAGGCGTCTCGTCCGTCTGGTGAGCCATGCGAGCATCTTCAACATTCGGGCGGTTAGTGCCGCCGCGGGGGAGGAGGGAGCTTTTGCTCCGGGCCTGTGTACCGCAAGAACCGGGTTTAAGGTACATGCTGGAATGTCCATGGCCTCTACAGTAGTAGATACCTACACCTCGATGCTGACAGTGTGAGCATGGTGCCCTGCTGGCTGCATCAACCAGAGGGCATTCTATGGCGATTTGCCTGGGCAGTGCTGCAATCTGGTAGGCCCGGGGCATCAAGAATGTCGTTGGGATGCATTTGGACAAGACGAGGTGGGCTTTTAAAACAAGCAGGACTTGCCTCGGGCCTGTGGGAAGATGTGGCAATGGCGGATTGGCTGCGCACTGTGCATCGACGGGCCAGGCATGACGGGTGCCTCGTTGACTGCTCGAGGCTCATGTCCAAGCTTACTCTTTGCCTTAGCCTGGCCTCGTGCTGCCCTACTATTCCCCTACTACCGCCCTACTACTACTGCCCTACTGTCTCTATCTAACTTGCGACCATTGTGGCATCGCGCAGCAGTCTTGTCGACCTACGTCCGCTGGCGCTCATTAGCCCAGGCACCCATCTCGGGACCTCTAGTACAATAGCCCTTGACTTGTATGCAGTATCCGCACGTTTTTGCCACTCGGACAAGGGCACCAAGCTCGCGCCACATGCGCTGAAACCAGGTGCTGTCTGTACCTGGGTGGCGGCGAGGTACGAGCAGACAGTTGCGTAGAGGCAGCTTTTGCCTCCCTCGCCTTTGTCTTTGGGTCCCAGCTGCGCGCCCCTCACCTCCCCCCTTTTGTCAGTCGCTGCTCCGACTGCACCAAGACGCTGTGCCGTCTAATCTTTTGAGCCTGCATGCCATGGCAGGGCCCGAGATGGACCAGCCGTCGCCGTTGCCATCATCGTCGCAGCAGGACGCTGAGCAGCCGCCGCGACCCCCCCCGGACCAGCAGCATGACGGGGCATGGCAAAGCTCACCCAAAGCCTCCCCCTCTCCGCCACACTCTCTTGCAACCCTCAACGGCCATTGCAGAGACGTCGCCAGCCCGGGGCCCTTTTCCTCGTGGAGTGCTAGCTCGGATCGACAAGTTGGTCCCTCGTATGCCGCCTCAGACATGTCGACTGACCGAGTCTTTCCCATACGATCCGTCGTCAGCTTCAACCCCGCTCCTGCAGGCAGGCGAGATTCCTTGTCCGAAGAGGGCCTGGCCCATGCCGCCGATGATAGCGGGCCGGCGTGCCTTCATCGACGTACCTCATCTCTGCGACTGCAAGCCACGGGAGAGCTCAGAAGAGCCGACACGCTGCCTCCTTCTCCCACCAGGCCCCATCACCTGGAGCACGCAGCAGCCTATGTTCGCAGAAAACGGGCCATGAGCGGGCCCTTTTCCAGCATTCAGGCGGATGCAGCCCGACAGGGCACCATTCCACCACTGCATCTCGATATCTCGGCGTCGGACCTGGAGTCTGAAGAGTCGGAACCTGCCGCCGGCCCTGAAGCTACGCGAATCAGCAGCGCTTCGGTCCTGTCTGGCCAAGAGTCGCTAAATGAAGTTGCTCATGTGACGACGCGCTTCACCCATGTTGAGTCTGAAGGCGGACATTCCGTCATTACCGGCCGAGACGGCGTGCTGCAGCGCTGCGAAGACGAGCCCATCCACACTCCTGGAGCCGTGCAGGGCTTTGGCGCGCTGTTGGCGCTCCGCGAGGAACAAGACGGAAGCTTCGTTGTTCGCTATGCCAGCGAAAACTCGGAAAAGCTACTCGGCTACAGCCCCAGCCAGCTCTTCAAGCTCAACAGCTTCATGGACATTTTGACGGAGGAACAGCAAGATAACCTGCTCGACCACATTGATTTTATACGCGATGAGGATGCCGATGCTTCAACCAACGGCCCCGAAGTGCTCAGCCTGTCGATTCGTTCCCCCAAGAAGCGCAGGACCGTCAAGCTCTGGTGCGCCATCCACATCAACCCGGCCCATCCCGAGCTCGTCATTTGCGAATTTGAGCTTGACGACGACGTCGAGTTTCCGCTTCGCCCGGCGGATGAGTTGACGCCCGACACGCCACACGACACGCTGCACTCGAACCCGACGCTCGAGGAGATTGAAGAGAGCACAGAAATACTCAGCAAGCCGCTGCGCATCCTTCGCAGTGCCAGGAAGCGCCGAGGCGAGCAGGGCGCCATGCAGGTCTTTGACATCATGTCGCAAGTTCAAGAGCAGCTCGCCTCAGCCCCCAACTTGGATGACTTTCTCAAGGTTCTTGTCGGCATCGTCAAGGAGCTGACTGGCTTCCATCGCGTCATGATATATCAATTCGACTCAGCCTACAATGGCAAGGTTGTGACGGAACTTGTTGACACCTCCCAAACTATTGATTTGTACAAGGGCCTTCACTTTCCGGCATCAGACATTCCTCGGCAAGCCCGCCAGCTCTACACCATCAACAAGGTGCGGCTTCTGTACGACCGAGACTTGGAGACGGCTCGAATTGTTTGCCGCTCTCAAGAGGATCTCGATCTTCCCCTGGACATGACGCATGCCTATCTGCGAGCCATGTCTCCGATCCATCTCAAGTACTTGGCCAACATGGCGGTGCGATCGTCCATGTCCATCTCCATCAATGCCTTTGATGAGCTTTGGGGGCTTATTGCCTGCCACTCTTATGGTCCCCGTGGCATGCGAGTCTCGTTTCCCATCCGCAAAATGTGTCGTCTTGTTGGAGACACTGCGTCGCGCAACATTGAAAGATTGTCTTATGCCTCGAGACTACAGGCGCGGAAGCTCATCAATACTGCACCTACGGACAAGAATCCGTCTGGATACATCATCGCCTCGTCGGATGACCTTTTGAAGCTCTTTGATGCTGATTTTGGGCTGCTGTCAATCAAGGGCGAGACCAAAATCTTGGGTGTCATGGAACAGAGCCAGGAAGCGTTGGCCATGTTGGAGTATCTTCGGATGCGCAAGCTGACAGCCGTTTTGGCTTCGCACGATGTCAGAGAGGACTTTCCCGATCTTGGATACCCTCCGGGCTTTCGAATACTTGGCGGTCTGCTCTACGTTCCGCTGAGTGTGGGAGGCAACGACTTTATTGTCTTTTTCCGCCAGGGCCAGATTAGAGAAGTCAAGTGGGCGGGCAATCCTTATGAAAAGACAGTTCGTGAGGGGACGGCTGGTTTTTTAGAGCCGCGGTCGAGCTTCAAGACTTGGAGCGAATCCGTGGTTGGACAGTGTCGGGAATGGAACGAGGAACAAATCGAGACGGCGGCTGTACTCTGTCTAGTTTATGGTAAGAGCACGAGGTGAGTTGGGTGGCAGACACATACTGACGACTGGCGTCTAGGCAAATTTATTGAAGTCTGGCGGCAAAAGGAGGCGGCTCTACAGAGCAGCAAGCTGACACGGCTGCTCTTGGCCAACTCGGCGCACGAGGTGCGCACACCTCTGAATGCCATTATAAATTATCTCGAAATCGCGCTCGAAGGCTCTCTAGACCAAGAGACGCGGGAAAACCTGGCTCGGTCTCACTCGGCGTCCAAGTCGCTGATATACGTCATCAATGACCTGTTGGACCTGACCAAGACGGAAGAAGGGCAGAATCTGATCAAGGACGAAATATTCGACCTGGCGACATGCATCAAGGAGGCGACGGATGCTTACCATGTGGATGCCAAGAGAAAGAGCATCGACTACCATGTTGTGCAGCATCCCGGGCTCCCGCGAGTTGTGTATGGAGACGGGCGACGCGTGAGGCAAGCCATCTCCAACGTGACGGCAAACGCTATTGCGCACACGCAGAGGGGAGCCGTGACGGTGGACGTGTTTGTTTCCGAGGTGCGCGAGCGCCAAGCAGTTGTCGAGTTTGTCATTGCGGACACGGGCTCTGGCATGAGCCCACAGCAGCTGGATGCTCTCTTCCGCGACCTCGAGCAGGTCAGCAGCGAGGACAGCGAGCACCAGGTCTCGTCTGACAGCCACGACACGAGCACTTCGCGGACTCTGGGCCTGGGGCTGGCCGTGGTGGCGCGCATAGTCAGAAACATGGATGGACAGCTGCGCCTCAAGTCCGAGGCCGGCCAGGGATCCAGGTTTGTCGTCCAGCTGCCCTTCAACCTGCCCGACGAATCGCCCCGGTCCACGGGCACGGGCGAGAGCAGCCTCGACGCGGCGCAGAGCACGCAATCGTCCAATGGTGTGGTGGCGTTGGCGCCGGAGCAGCTCAAGGCAGCCCCAGACGGCGAGGTGCTGCTGATTGATGGCAGCAGCGCTACCGCCAATGCCGCGTCGGCAGAAGGCAGTCTGAGTCTGGACAATGCAAGCGCAGGAAGCCGGCGGAGCATCAGCAGCCGCGGCAGCCACCGGAGCGACGCCGAGCGCCTCATCAATGCCATTCAAACGCCGCTTTCTCTCAATGAAAACCAAGCCGGCGGCTATTTTACCAGCCGACGAGACTCGCGCGGCAGCCAGATGCAAGGGGCTGTCAGCCTGTCGAGCTCAATGACGCTTTCCCCGAGCAAGACGACTCTGTCGGCCCTCAAGCTGCCTCGCCCAGAGGCGGGAGGCAGTGTTGAGGTGCGCGACTCGAGACGGCCCGTTCGGCCTGTCAAGGTGCCAGAGACGTACCTGGATGCGCCTGAACAAGCCCAACCCGGCCAGGACTCGCGCGTCGTGTTGGAATTGCCCGGCATCCAAGCTCCAGTTGGCAGTCGAAGCAGAAGCAACACCAGCTTCAGCTCCCATAGCCAACGGGTTCTGCGCACTCTCATCGCCGAGGACGACCCCATCAACCTCAAGGTACTCCGTAAACGGCTGGAAAGAGCAGGCCATCAAGTGCACCATGCTGTCAATGGTGAAGACTGCGCCAGCTTGTACCGCGGAGACTCGTCGTCGTTTGATGCCATCTTGATGGACATGCAGGTAAGTCTGATGATGGCAGGTCAACTCGTTGCCACTGCTGATGGATGCCACGCCTCTAGATGCCCATTGTCGACGGTCTCACTAGCACCAAGATGATTCGATGCATGGAGCATTCTCTTCAACATGGAGGCCACTCCGAGCTTGCCGCCGCAAACGGCCGTATTCCCATCTTCGCCGTGTCTGCCTCTCTCGTGGAACACGATAGGCAGACATATATCAATGCAGGATTCGATGGCTGGATCCTCAAGCCCATTGACTTTAAGAGGCTAAACACTCTGCTCTCCGGTATTCAGCATCAAGAAACGCGCAACAACTGCCTCTACGCCCCAGGACAATGGGAGCGCGGCGGTTGGTTCAGCAAGAGAAGCGAGCCTCGGGCCATTACGGGCCATGAAGCCACGTCCTAGGCGCAAAAGGGTGCCAACAAAGGCACTTGCGACACGCCAGATGCGAGACCAACGGACCGATTTAGGAGCTTGTTTTTTACTCCCTTTTTTCCCCCTCTCCCTTTCTGTCTTGGTGGCTTGGTGGCACCAATGGCAGGACTGGCCTCGTTTTCCCCCTGTGTCGCATGGTGCTCGATTCATGTCTTCTTGTTTCCTTTACCCATTGCTGGCGCCTGGTGTTGTTGCAGAGACTGGGAGCTTTTTAGGAAACGTAGACGCTGGTGAATGACATTGTTGCATTTATCGTGTTGGGTATTCTTTTTTTCCTCTTTTTCCCCCCC
>NJET01000007.1:69656-173503 GCA_002591415.1 Ophiocordyceps australis | reverse complement strand
TTCTCTTTTTCCGTCTCCCCTTTTGAGATACAAATGGTTGCCTATCCCCTGGTTGTTTATCTCTTGGTCAAACTCTTTCTTCACCTGGAGCCTTTTGATTCCGTCCTCTCCACGTCACCGCCATTTACCCTGTTGCGCGCTCTAGATGCATCATGGTAACAATTCCATGGAGCACACAAATTGCGCCACTTTGCTGGCTGACATTTGCGCACCACCTAATAATGCTGGCCTCGACATCACACCGAAATTTTTGGCCAGGGTTTTTTTTTTTACACTTCCATAGACGTGTATGTAAATACCTGGTTCACATGCACATTACAGCAAAGGGAGCTCTGTTTCTTTAATCAAGGAATAGTGTGCTCTTGTCTATGTAACTACTGTTTTGTCTTGAACAATATAATGTACATGTCTAAAAATACGAGTTGAAAAAAAAAACCCCCCCAAAAAAAATAGCATGCACTAGTCAGCGACACATCCTAGCCCAAAGCCGCCTTATGCCATGCCTAGACATCCACGCTCGACCAGAAGTGGCGTTTGTTTGGTCGTCGTCGTCATCGTCATCATCATAATCATCATCAACATCATTGTTGTCGTCGTCTTTGCTCCCACGGCGCTGGCCGACAATGGCGACAAAGACATGGTCAAGGGTGACTGGACTGACACTATAATGTTGAATGCCCAGCCTCGCCTTTTGCTCTTCAAGCAGCACTACCAGGTGTCCAACGGCAGTAGAAGGGCAAGCCGAGACGGCAATAGGCTCGGTGTCTTGGTCTCGCGGGCCGTGGCCTAGTGGGCTCGGAGAAACAGAGTCGAGCACATGAGTGGCGGGAAGCAAAAACCGCACATGTCCATGATAGGTGTGGGAGTCGAGAGAGGCCAAAGGCAGCCTGTGCCGAAGCCAAGCCACAAGGCGCTGCATCTGGACATTGCTGGTGCGCGGCGCTCCAGCACAGACAAGGTGGACGTGCAGAGCATCGCCAAAGCGACAGCGCAAGCCATGGGGTGAGCCAAGAGCCAGCATGCGACGGGCCAGAATGCCAACACGGCCAGCCAGGGCATCAGCCTCCTCCATGCTGTGCGTTGTCAAGAGGATGGAGCGGCCAGAAGAGGTGGCAGCCAGGGTGCGCCACATGATGCGCTTCGAGGCAGCATCGAGGCCCGACGACGGCTCGTCGAGCAGCACCACGGCGGGGTTGCCCATGAGGGCAATGGCCAGACTCAGCTTGCGCTTGTTGCCGCCAGACAGGGCGTGGCCCATGCGAGACTCAAAGGCGTCGAGGCCAACGGCGCGCAGCACAGCAGCCACATTGTGCTCCACCTGGGCGACGCCACGCACGCGGGCATAAAAGTCGAGATGCTCGCGCACCGTCATGTCGTCGAGGGCATCCGCCTGGGGACAAATGCCCAGGAGGCTCCTGGCGGCGGCTGGGCTGCGCGCCAGCGACTTGTTGTGCACCACGACGTGGCCGCTGGCGGTGCCGCCGGGCTGGGCGTCGCCGCGAATGAGGGAGAGGGCCGTCGACTTGCCAGCGCCATTGGGGCCCAGCAGGGCAAACACCTCGCCGCGCCTGATGGAAAAGGACACCTTGTCAAGGGCAGTCTTGGTGCCAAAGGTCCTCGTCAAGTCAACGACGCGCAGGCCTTCTCCTTGTGCGTCTTGGCTGCTCATGGAGAGGCTGCTGGCATTGCCACGCTCGGCGCCGTCTTGTACGTCTTGCTCCGGGGGAGGCTGGCGGATGCCTCGGTCAAGCAAGACGACCAGGGCAAACAAGACGGCGGCCTGGACGACGAGATAGAAAATGGGCCCGCCATACATGGAGAAGCTGCCAGGCTTATCCGAGAGGCTGGGGCCGTTGCAGGCGGTGGAAAAGAGATTTGTGACTACAAGCAGAGCCCTGACGAGGGAGCCAATGGGCGCCAGGGCGGAAATGGTGTAGTGGCAGACGAGCACCAGCAAGTCGATTCTGTCGGGCCTGGCAAACGTCTCGACGGCGAGATGGGCAAAAACATAGGCAAACAGCACCAGGGCTTGGTAGGCAGCGGTCCAGGCAAAGGAAGAAAGCTGGTCGCGGGCGACAGCCGACACGAGGTAGGCCAGCAGGGTGGAGGCGAGTCCGTAGCAGAAAAAGACGACAAAGAGGTACTCGAGGTGGTACCATATTGCCGACAGCCAGGCCCACAAGGCGACAACAAGGGCCGAGGCGCCAAGGACAAAGCACAAGTCGACGACGAGGTAGGCGCACCACAAGGCCTCGGGCCTGAGCCCGCTCGAGTACTCGAGGGCGCGGACGCCGGCGACGCGCTCCTTGGTGGGATAGAGGGTGAAGAAGGCGGGGTAGCAGACGAGGGCAATGCCCATGTAGCAGACGAGGCTGAGGGCATCGCCGACGCCCGGGTTGAAGGGCACGTTGAAGGGCGCCCAGGTGGTGGCGATGCTCGTCTTGGCCAGCAGCACGTGCAGCAGCTGCTGGGCCAACAGCGGACTGCTGACAAAGACGTTGGACAGCCAGGCCAGGGTGGGCGGCCTGCCATCGCCGCCGAGCCAGAGGGCCGTGGTCAGCGTCTTGCGCTCGGCTGCAACGTGCTGGGTAAAGGCGGCAAACGAGTCCACCAGGCGCACCTGGCCAAGGACCGAGGCACGCAGCGCAGCGCCGCTGCCCCAGCCGGCAAAGACGGGGTGCAAGAGGCGGCGGGCCTGCGTGGCGTTGAAGCGAGCCGAGGGGCCGGCCAGCAGGCTGATGCTGTAGCGGCGGCGCTGCTGGCTAAAGGCATCCTCGACGCCCCACGACGACGCCTGTTCTGCCACGGAGCACCCCATGGGCTGCCGGCCCTGCACGTACAGCGACGTCAGGCCCGCCGCCACCACGGGCAGGCCCAGAGCAAGGGCGTGCGGCTTCCAGTTGCGCTTCAAGACGGTCCATCGCTTGCGCAGCGCCACGCCCACCTGCTGCAGCAAGCCGACGCTGGCGCCGTCCATGAGCTCCATGCACTGCTCCTCCTCGTCCGCCTGCACCTGGCTCGCCTCGTTGCCCTCGTGCGCCAGTCGGAGAAAGACACTCTCCATGGTCGGGCTCCAAAGCTGGCACCCGCCCGCGCCCTGCGCCTGCAGCTCCTTGATTAGCTGTGCCGCCAGACGCGACGACGCGCAGCCAAACGTGGTCGAGTCGAGCCTCTTGACGCCTCGAGGCACTGCTGCCGCCCCCGCGGCGTCGACGCGAACGCGGTATCCGCCGCCAAACGCCTCCTTGAGCTGCACCGAAGAGCCAACGGCGCGCAAGCGTCCCTCGCTCAAGACGGCAATCTCGTCGGCCAAATAGTCGGCCTCGTCGAGAAAGTGCGTCGTCATGATGAGCGTTCGCTTGCCGCGCTCCGCCACCACTATCTCCCAAATCTTGCGCCTCGAAAGCGGATCCAGCCCGCTGCTCACCTCGTCCATGCAGCACACGCCGCTCCCGCCCGTCAGCATCATGCCCAGCTGCAGCTTTCGTTTCTGCCCCCCCGACAGCGTCCCGGCAAGGCACTTGCGCTTCGAGTACAGGCCAATAGACTTGATGAGCTTGGTCAGCTCGGCGCCCGAGTCTGGACTCAGGGGCGCCTTGAGCCGGTTGAAAATGGCCACATGCTCCTCAACGCCAACGTCGTGCCACAAGACATTTTTCTGCGGCGCAACGCCCAACCCGCCTTGTACATCAACTGACACGCTGCCGCTGCTCGGCCTGCATGTCCCGGCAATGGCATCCAGCGTCGTGCTCTTGCCGCTTCCATTGCCGCCCAGCAGCGCTACAATCTGGCCTTTGCCGGCCGTCAGACTCAGCTTGTCCACCGCCACAACCGCCTCGGCGCCCTGAGCCCGTCTTGCAACCTTGGCCCGCAGGCGTGACGCCCAGCTGGCTTGGTATATCTTGGTCAAGCCATCAAGCCGCACGGCCGTGCCATCTTGGCTGGTGCCGGTGCGCCGGCCCTTGAAAGACGTGGCATGCAGGCGTCTCTCCACCACTGCCGCCATGACCAGGTAAGCCATGGTCTGCGCCGCCATCAAGAAAAAGAGCAGCATGCCGGGGAGCTGCCACGAGGCTGGGCTTGCGGCATCCAGGGCCAAGTCGATGCCGTGGCCCGTCTTTTCAAAGCGTGCCATGAGCACCATGAAGAAGACATAGTTGCAGGGCGGAAACAGCGCCGCCAGCACCGCCACTGCCCCCGTGCTGGGAGCCGTAATCGACTGGGCCAAGACGGCCAGAAGCAGGGCCACGAGCGTCGCCGAGATGCTACTGAGCTGAGCGCGCTGGAAAAAGGCAGCAGAGAAGATGGAAAACGAAGCCAGGGCCAGCCCCGAAAGAAGCTGCAGCAAGAGCACCACAGGCAGCCTCGTATTTGAAAAAATGGCCACGTGCATTACAATCGACGTGACGATCCAGCCGGGCGCGTACATGGCACAAAAGGCAGCGTGGTACGAGGCGATGCGTACCGCCTGTGCCCACGAGGCACTGCCGCCCGCCATCATGGTGTCAATGAGTTGTGTCATGCCGCTCTCCCGCTCCGCAGCAATGAATCCGCTAATGTGGTAGGCAACGGGCAGCGTGGTGGAGATGAAGCCAACGCCCAGGAACTTGATGATGGCGCCGTGGTAGCTGGCTCGAATCTGCCCCTCGCGCTCCTGCTGCGTCTGGCTGGTAAAGGGCATCTCCTCGAGCCCGTCGAGGCGCTGCGCAGCCGCCCCGTCGTCGCCCTCTCTTAGAATGGCCCTGTCGACGGCGCGCTGCAGAGGCAGCAGATATATCTCCTCGTCGTTGGTCGACCGCTGCACGTTGAAGCGGAAGGGGGCTTGGGCCAAGAAGCCGTCGTTGCGGATCGTGTAGTTCCAGATGCTGCCCGCGCCCGTCGACGGCGACGATCGCATCACCACGGCCCCAAAGCACGACGACACGCCGCGCAGCGTGCTGCGGCACTCAGACACAAGAGCCTCCTCCTGCTCCACCCGCACCACCCGCATCGGCTCCCCATAGTCGAGCACCGTCTTCTCAACCTCCCCAAGCACCCGCTGCACATCAGCCGCCCCGTGGCCGCTGTCGACAAGCACAATCTTGTCCTTGCCGCTTCCACGCGCCTCATCAAAGGCCTGCGGGAGCGTCCGCACCACATGGCTCTCTCCCATGCCAAACACGGCCGGCGGCGCCAGCAGCGTCTTGACAAAGGCCAGCAGCACACACACCAGCACCGGCACCGCCAGTGCCATCACCACCACCATGGCTGGGTGCCGGAGCAGCGTCCGACGCACATTCTTGCCCACCAGAGTCCCTGTCTGCATCCATGTCTGCCGCCCCAGCGTCCGCAAGCTGTCCCATCCACGATGCTGACGCTCCATTGACCAAAAAAATCTAGACGTGCTGTTGCCGCAGCCACTGTGGCCAAACACTGCTCCCTCTTCAGTCTCGTGCTCAACCCCACCCTCTCAATTTTCTTTTTGCTGCCTCCTCCTGCCCAGCCAAACTCTATCCTCCGCCACTTGCGCCAAAACAACACACAAAGTCATTCCGCCGCCAGCCACCCGCCTGCTCCGTAATCATCATCGTCGTCATCATCCATCTGGCGCCCTTCTGCCTCTTGCCTTTCCGCTGCATCCACTCCACTCCATATTCTCTCTCGGATCCGCAGCCCAACCATCAGCCGCCTCCACTTGGCCAGTACTTGCGCCATTCGACTCTCTCGCGACGCCTCTTCCCTCAGCTGCGCCAAGCCCGCCATGACAGCCTCTACCGCCTCCTTGTACTCAGCAGCCACCACCACCCCGTCAAGCACTGCCGTTCCATGCCGCCCTTGGAACTGGAACCCCGTCAGGGCTGGCGCGTAGTCAATGCCAAGCAGCAGCGCCGCACGAGAGCCGTCTTGCCCACCAATGTAAGCTCCGCCCCTGGGCAGCATGCTGGCCACGTACAGGTCAATGTTGCCAAACTTGTTCTTGGGCACTTGTCCATTCAATACAGGTGGTGCTTGGAACATGTCTGTCTGGTCAATCGTGTAGATAGGCCTTGCACCGCCGCCGCCACCCTCCACCCCGCCATCTCTCGGCTTGGTGGGAAGCCACTTGGCCGCTATCTCATTCGCTTTAACCTCGCGGCCAAGGCGGTACCATTTGTCGGCACTCCTGGCAATTCGCACGTCCTTGCGTCGGTAAATCTTGTCCAAAACACCTCGGCTACCCGAGGCTCCCACCGTGCCACATACCGCTGCCCCCTCCACCAGCACTTCGTTTCGTCTCAAGTGTCGCTCCAAAGCGTAAACGGGATGCTTCTTAAAGTCTTGCAGGTTGCGTGGCATCGGCTCTCTGGCCTCGGCATTAGCCAGTTCGCCATCTTCAATCTGATCCAAGTCTGACGGCCTCTTTGCTTTGAAAAGCTTCATGACTCCTTCCCACCATGTCTGCCCATCATCTGTGGCACTCTCCACACGCAGCTTGCGTGTTTTTGCTGCATAAGCCTTTGCATATCTCCTTGTCACGTCTTTGGCCCTTCCATCCGCCTCAAAAGCTACAACATATGAGAGACAATTGGCCTTGTCCGTAATGGGCGGCTCAAATACCTTGGTGTTCCACATGGACCCCAACACGACGGCATCAACAGGTTGCCACTTTTGATGACCAATATCAAGCACTTCCACCCAGTACACAGGAAAGGCAGACTCGTGTAGCTTCACCGGCCTGTCTAACTGGCGGCGTAAAGTCGGCGATGAGGTGTGAGCGCTGGGCTTTGTTGCAGGCGCTCTAGCGTTGCCCAATCGGGAGAGTGCTGCTGAGCGGCTTGCTGCACGAGCACCGCTTGTTGGACTTGAAGAGTCCGACTTCACCTTTTCGGCCAAACCTTGGTACCTTGACACAGCCTCCTGGGCCTTGGCTGCTCTTGAGGAGCCTGATGCTGGTGCTTCATCTTGCCTTTCATCTTGGCCTTGAGCTCCAGAAATCAGGGCTAGTGGCTGAAGAGAACAGACTAGTCGAGCTCGGACACCCACAGCTCGAAGCAAGGCACAGTAAAGCTGTGCGCCCAAGTCGCGAGATCCTTGTAGTTTCTTGGCCGCCTCGCGAAAGCTGGCACGATCAAAGCAAGAATCCATGGCGCTTGGAGGCTCATACTGGCGAGCTTGTCAGACGCATGTCATGGCTTGGCCGGCAGACGTGCAGCGTAGGTGACTCACGTCCTTGAGCAGATGGACATGTCCAAGGCCTTTCTCTGTCATGGCATATCTGCTTTTCCACAGATTCAATGTCTGCCTGAGGCCATGTTTCAATTTTTCTGTTTGCGTAAACTGGGACAAGTGCCTTGGAGGAGTGAGACTCGACGCTGTTTTTTCATCAACGAGGTGTACAAGATCTTCTTGTGCCTCGACATCGTTGCACCAATAGTTTCGTCGGGCGACGTGCGCAAGCAGGCACACGAGATGTGCCTTGTGCAGGTCGACACGTTGCATCCGCTCCTCCTTGGTGAGTGGCTTGCGCCTCTGGCCGCCCCTTTTGACCGAGGTTGCAGATGCCTGCTGAGCGGACAGGTTGAGTTGCAACAGTGCGGCACCATGATGGTCCGGTGTTGCATCGCTGAGCCGAGGCAGCGGCACGTCCTCAAAGTGCAAATCTTGGTCTTGCTCGTCGTCGGCCTCGTCGTCCGAGTCTCGGTCCAGTGTCTGAAGCGTGGGTCGGGGCAAAGGAACATCTTCAAACTCGATGGATTCGTTGTCGTCGTCGCCGCCACTGCTACTGGCAGTGTCGTCATGCTTTCCAACGTGGGGGTCTGAGGAAATGGTAGAGGGTGTATGCAGCCCCCCTCGCCTCCTTTTCAATGGACGAGCTGGCAAGTCCCTTTCCGGTGTAGAGACACCTGCCTCGACCAGCATCTGCTGATAGATGTTGCCCTCGTCGGCAGCGTTCCTGGGCCGTCGGCTTCTGACCATTGTTGCTCGGGCCAAGGCTGCTCCTGTTTGCTTCAACCTGTCTGCTACAAGTCTGTCACGCCTGTCACGATGAGAGCGGCGGCGCCTGTTGATCAGCAGGACATCACGTGACAGCCGTCATCTCAGCATCTTGAATCAAGGCATCGTTTTTGGCTTTTGGCGAGGCAGCAACAGTTGACCAAAACTTGTTGAGAAGTTAGGCACACTGTCGCGGTACTCGCCGGGTACAGAGACAAGCATGTACCTCGCGCAACACCGCATAGAGCAAGTCACAACTCAAAAGAGGTGCCACCAGAGCAACCATCACGTTGATCGGGCTGTCGCAACCCCGCAGACGTCCCAACCCCGCTTGCTTCAGTGTAGCTGCTGCTAGATGTCATGTATGTACTAAGTATGTGCTATGTACGAGTAGGCAGTCTGGCATTGGTGGGCAAGCAGACTCGACGCGTTTTAAATCAAGGCACCCTCTGTTTTGTCCTAACCCCCTCTCTGCCCTCTCTGCCCTCCATCTCTGGCCTAGATTCACCCTCGCGACAATTCCGTGCCGTCGTTTGGTGGCCTTTCTTGCCTCGTGTCCAAGTCTTGAGGTATGTTTTGCATGCACCTATGTCATGCTTCCTTGTCTAGAGCATCCGCAAGCAACATGAGCCGAGCGGGGCCGCACCAGCATCCCTGCAGTGTCGGCGCCGGAGCCTGGGGAACAAGAGTTCCCTGCCAGGCATAGCCGGCTCTCACCTGGACTCAGGAGCTCCCACATGGTCGGGAGAAGTCGCTTCTGACATGGGCAAAGTCGTCGGCATTAGCCCCAGCTGTTTGTCTAGCGCTTTTCAATCGAGCCATGGGCCAGCTGACGTTGAGTAAATAACGCGACTAGTTTTCTCACTCCAAGTGATAGATAGCCCGACGCCGCCAAGTTGCTATAGTTGTGTCGGACCCTCCACCTGCCTAGACAGCAGAACAGCATCTCGATTTGCAAAAGAAAGCCTCAGACATCATGACTTCGGGCAGCTTGAAGCAAGCGGCGGAATCAGCACGCAACAAGACAAGCGAAGTAATCAACGCCGCCAAGGGCGAGGGCGGTGCCGTTGCCAATGACATACTTCACACTCCAGTGATGCGGGCCTTGCTGCCCTTCATAAACGGTGGCATCAGCGGCATGGTGGCGACGAGTGTTATCCAACCCGTCGACATGGTCAAGGTCCGGATCCAGCTGGCCGGAGAGGGCACCGCATCAGGGCCCAAGCCGACTCCCCTGTCGGTGACGAGGCAGATCATCTCGAGCGGCAAAGTGCTCGATCTGTACACGGGTCTGTCGGCCGGGCTTCTTCGCCAAGCCGTCTACACAACAGCGCGCCTCGGCCTCTTTGACACAATCATGGGCCGCTTGACGACGCGTGCCAAGGCGTCTGGCGGCCAGATTGGCTTTGGCGAGCGCGCCACTGCTGGACTTGCAGCCGGTGGTCTGGCGGCCATGATTGGTAATCCGGCTGATTTGGCTCTTATTCGAATGCAGAGTGACGGCCTCAAGCCTGCAGCACAGCGCAAAAACTATCGTTCAGTTGTTGACGCGCTCACATCCATTGCCCGATCCGAAGGCATCGGCGCACTCTGGGCTGGTGCCGCGCCAACAATGGTGCGTGCCATGGCGCTCAATTTTGGCCAGCTGGCCTTTTTCAGCGAGGCAAAGGCGCACTTGAAACAGACCGACATGTCACCCCGTGCACAGACTCTGGCAGCGAGCGCCGTTGCAGGCTTCTTTGCCAGCTTCTTTAGTCTTCCCTTTGACTTTGTCAAGACACGGTTGCAGAAGCAGCAAAAGGGCCCCGACGGCAAGCTCCCCTACAGCGGCATGGGCGACTGTTTTGCCAAGGTGGCCAAGCAGGAGGGCCTGATGCGATTTTACCGCGGCTTCGGCACCTATTACGTTAGAATTGCGCCTCATGCGTATGTGACTGAGTCCCCTTTACTGCAACTGCACTTGGAATGCTAACTCGACGACTAGCATGGTGACGCTCATTGTGGCTGACTATCTCGGCTGGCTGACAAAATGAGTCGGAAAAGAATGGCAGGCATCTGCCGAGATTAACTGAAATTGCTAGGAGCAAAGGTGAAGGTGACGGTTGGTTGCTCAAGCCAGGCGATTGGCGATGATGGCTGGGTTCAGGACGGGCGAGTGCTTTGGAATGTTTCGAGTGGGGGGAAGCTCGATTTAATATTGGCACTTTTTTTTTTCCTAAAGTCGAAGCAGAGATAAGTATTTTCTTGTCATGGCGCAGGCAACACCAGGTGCTGGACGGGTGGCAACAAACCGAGCAACGAATCAATATCTTATTATTAGTTCCTGATGATGAATGGTTGCAAGGGCCAAAAAAAAAAAGTGTGAAGCCGACAGCTGTCGACAGCGGTACCGCGATACATGGAGCCCTAGTAGGGGGCAGTGATCGACAGTAGTAGCACTAAAAAATACGTTAGTATTATAGTAGTAGTGTAGTAGTCCTACTAGTACTATATAGTACAGTACTACTAGTAGTAGTATGGTGCTAGTAGCAGTACATGGCGTGCCCCCTGGACATGTTGGCCAGAAGCTGCAACTCCAAAGTTGACCGCCCCCTCGTTGCACCTTGGCCCTGTTTGCCTCATTTCTGACGGCCCATGATTCGACGCTCTGAATGCGTTGCGTCTTTTGCAGGCTGTAGATTGACAGGCACACGCCCGGAATTCGACTCCCAGAGGCTTCCAGCAACTATTGACCAATCTCGGGCTCCCCTTGTTCCAGACATGGAATGGAATTCCGTTACTGCATATCCATCGACTTGACACGGTTTGCCCATCGCTCCGAGGTCCGCTAAAGACTCGAGCTTCATCAGGACACACCTGTGTGCCTGACATAGCTCGGCGCAGGCTGCCTTGCACACGGACACTGAGGGCAATTGCTCGACGGCCGTGGCCTACTCGAGCCAAGGTTTCAAGACAACAAGACAAGAAAAAGAAACAAAAGTCTGCGGCTGTCACCTCTGCGTAAGCGCGCAGATTCCGTCTTGCGCACACCCCAGGAGCAGCCCAGAAGCACCCCAGGAAGCCCTCAGCGCCAAATATCAGCCCTTTTGCCCGGGCGGCCAAGTACTTGCTTACCTTGCACAAGGTACCGACTGAGGCGGAATACCAATGCCTCGAGACAGTCAAGGAGATGGCCCTTCACCAAGGCGCCCCCCCTTGGAGCGCAGAGAGACGGGCGAGTCGCACAGCGACACGGCAAACACGGGCCTGCCAACACATCAATCTCGCCCCAAGCATCACGCCAATCATGCCCATGCACATGCACATGCACACCCTCAAAAGCACCATCACGTCGGCCGTCCACACGCGCGCATCCCTTCATCCAAAGCAATACACAAGCAGCACATGCACAGTCATGGCCATGCTGCCGCCAAACACACTCTAAGCCGGCCCTCGATCTCTCCCGACGCCGGCGATAGCGCCTCGCAGCTGCCAGCGCATCGCCGTGCAATCAGCGAAGTCAAGCTTGCCAGTAAGGGATTGACCCCCAACCTGCCCAAGAGCGCCTCGCACACAAGCCTTCGACGGAACCGGTCCAACGCCCAAGTCGGCAAGCGAGACAAGCTGAATCGGTCGGCAAGCGGCTCCGGACCTCAGGCTGCTAAGCCGAGCAAGAGCCAAGTGCATTTTGATCTCGGCAGTGGCGATCCAGACGACGATTGGGTCGACGCAAGTGGCTCAAACTCGCCCTTTCTGTCCCGCAAGGGCTCGCTTAATAGCAACGGGCAGCTGTCAGTGCGAGCTGCCAGCAGCGCCACCAGTTCTGGCCCCCATACGCCAAGCAGGCCTGCAAGCTTGCGACCTGACGACTCGCCCTCGCCCGAGCGGCAAAGATCTCAACACAAGGAATATCTCACCTCTCGTCTCCTCCAGCGAACGCCATCGCACGGCGCTCCTCCTAAAATGACGGCCGACGTTGCCAAGGCATCCCATGGCCAGAATTTCACCTCTGCTCATACGGCTGAGTCTGCTCACCAGTCTTGCAGCCAGAAAGATGCGCTCACCTCACGCTTCGTTGACAGTGCCAGCACAGGCTCCGGGCTCACCAGCCATGGCTCCTTTTACCATGGACCCCATGCGGCGACTCGCCGGATCGACGAGCTCCGACTCCGGCCAAGCTCAATGGCTGACCTTTCCCAGGTGGAGGATGCAATTAATGCAGCTCCAACCTTGGAACGCGACGACAGCGTGCTAGTTCCGCGGACAGCTAGACGCGATGGCGCTCTGCCGGCAGAGACGTCACGTGTGCAACAAAAGCTCAATCTCCAGCGCGCCAGTTCTGTACTCGAGCCCAACCAAGCAGCGACGGGGGGTGTTGCAGCAGGCGCCAGCCCGCTTATTGGAGCTCGTGTACCTGGATTCGACGGTGGAAATGGCTGCGACCCCCGTGTTGGCAAGATTCTCGAACGGACCGCCATGGAGTACCTGGTGGTGCGACGATATCAGGATCCAGTCTCACAGTCCTTGTCTCGTCTTGGACGGCTTTCAGCCACGGATGTGCATCAAAAGACGCAGCGCACAAATGGCTCGCCGATTAACAGCAAGCGGTCTGTCGAGACGACGGGCCGTCACTCGCGTAATGTCAGCATGCCTGTGGCACACAAGACGACTTCGGTGCCAAGCCGCACCTCATCAACACGGACCATTGGTGCTGTTGCCAGTTTCGAAGCAGGCCAGTTTGGCCGAGCCGACGAGAGTTTATGCGGATCAAGCCTGTCAGGCTTTGAGGACGAAGATGCAACTACGGCACTGCTGAGGAACCTTTGGGACAGATCATCATTTCTGGCTACAAGATCGGCCTAGTTGGTGCGGGGTCATGGTTATTCCACCGCTGAAGAAGAGGCTGCGTATTCATTACAGTCTATTTGCATGAGACTGCCCATTGCGCATACCTTTTTTGATGGCACGAGCTTTTAATGGGACAAACCCTGTATAACTATGGTCAGTCTATGACAGCTGGCAAGTGATGCCGGTTGTTGGTCTTTGGTAGTTGACGAGATTTTTACACGTTTGGTGAAAGTAAATCGTATTTGACACAGCGTTCGACCTATAAAGGAGTTAGTGGCGTATTGAGAGAATATAGAAGCCAGCAAAGAGAAGCTTTGGGGCCTTACATCCTCCACACTGGCTTGTAGGAATTTGCGCGTCTCGAGGCCCATCCAGACTAGAAGAAAAGAAAAGTCGCCATGCTTTGCCATTTGAGCACCGCTCTGGGCGCCAACCTGGCGCAGAATGGGCAAGGAGCTGCTGAGTAAGTCGACATCTGGATCAAGGCTGCGGCCAATTCCCTCGAGAAGCAGAATGCTAATGACGACATTTACAAAGTCGCCTTCGAGGCGGACGTGGTGCTGGCGGACCATGGAGAGGACGCGTTGCAAAACGTCGCCAATGCGGACGCTGCCAAGAGCAAGGGTGCGGCTCTTGACGTCGAGGACTAGATGCTGCATCTTGAGGGCAAACACTTCCTTGTCAATGACGGCGTCGGGCTGGCGGCAACGTTGGCACATGAGATTTCCAGCACGATAGCCGTCGAAATCGGCAATGGCGCGGAAGAGATCGAGAAAGTTGGTGCGGTTGATCTCGCTGAGCTCAGTGACAAGTCCTGTATCGATGAATAAGAGCTGTGGGCGATAGCCCTCGGAGTCGATGCGGGAGAGCTCTGCGTCCCAGGCAGCACGGTCGTGGCGCTGGCTTAGGGGGCGAAGACGTTGGAGCACCTTTTCCGTCACGTCATCGGCAAGCTTGGCAGGCTCTTGGTTTGTAGCAGACGGGTGGCGGAAGAGCAGGCTGGGCTGGGCAGCCTCGTAGAAGCGCACCATGATGTTTCCGGGATGCAGGTCGGCGTGAACAAAATTATCGAGAAGCAACATGCGCAAGAAGGAGTCTAGTCCCTGGTCGGCAATATCGTGCTGGAAGACGCCAGCGCCAAGCTGCATGAAGTCGGCGAGCGGAATACCCTGAGTAAACTCTTCTACAAGGACGTTGCGCGTGGTGAACTCGGTATATGGGTAGGGGAACCAGGCAGTGGCTCGATGCTTGAAGTTCTGGCGGAAGCGAGTCAAGTTGGCAGCCTCGATGCGCAAATCAAGCTGAAGCTTCATCATTTCGCCAAACTGAGCCACCTCGCCGGGGAGGGAGAGCCATTCCATGGTTGGGATTGCGTTGATAATGGCGGCAAAAAAGGCCATGATTTTGAGGTCGCGGCGCACAGTGCGTTCGACGTGGGGATGCAGGACCTTGACGGCGACGTAGCTCGAGGGGACGCGGCGGGGAGAGCTTTTGAGGACCGAGTCTACGTTGCGGCGGACGTTTTGAGAAATGGTTGCGGTGGATGATGGGGATGAGGATGCAGACCAAGACGACTTGGCGAGGTGGATGTCGCAGTCGGCCGGGGCGGCCAGGTCGGGCTTGAGCTTGGCGCGGTAGACCTGGGCAATGGCTCCGACGCCGAGGGGCTCGGGGACAAACTCTTGAAAGATGTCGTCGAAGCAGCGGCCCCCAAAGGCGGCCTGGATGGTGGCGCGGGTGGCCTCGAGGGAATGGGCGGGGGCATTGGAGTGCAGGCGAGACATCATGTCGCACATGTCGGCCGGGAAGATGTCGCTGCGCGAGGCGGCCCATTGGCCCAGCTTGATGAAGGCGGGGCCGGCGCGCTCCATGGCGCCGACGACGAGGCCAAACCACCAGAGGGCGCCGGAGCCGAGGCGGTCGGCATCGGGGCGGGGGCGGCGGGGGCCGATGTAGACGGCGGGCACGGCGACGACGACGGGCACGAAGATGACGACGAGCTGCAGGAAGCGCGCGGCGGTGCACAGCGGCTCCCAGATCCAGAGCTCGAGCAGCAGCAGCGCCTCGTCCACCAGACGGCGCAGGCCTCGCGCGCTGTCGGGCACGTGGCTCTGGCGGTGCAGATGGCGCATCTCCTGGCGCGACATCTCGAGCATGCGGTGCTCGCCCGTCTGCTGGCCGTGGTGGCGCGACGCCTGCACAAAGGCGGCCGTCCCGAGAGCAGCCGCGCCTGCTGAGCACTGCAGCATCCGCCCGCCAGCGCGTGGCCGAGGCGGTCCGGCACAGCGGAGCGCCCACAGCCGTCTCCACACGATGCGCGACCTCATGGCGACGGCTGTCGAGTCTTGAGTGCTGCCTTTGTTGTCGTCGACGCTGCCCCCATCCTCCTCCAGCCATGACGTCTCGGCCCATGTCCACCTATCCGACGGCCCGTGGCGGAGGCCCCACACGGCCTCGGATTAATACATAAATTCCACCTAGTCCGTCTTTCTGCCTTGCTGCTGCTGCTGCTACTACTAACTACTACTACTACTACTACTACTACTACTACTACTACTACTACCACCACCACCACCACCACCACCACCACTAGTAGGCAAATCGTGGCATCAACTACTAAGTACTCCCTATCTTCTCTTCTGCCTCCTCTACCCACACCAGCATCCTCCTCGCCATGGGTTGGTTTTGGGCCGACGCTTCGCCAACTCGCCTGCAGCCTCCCCGCCGCCATGCCCAACCCTCATGCCCCATCTCCAGCACCAGGCCAATCCTCGTCGACAAGGCCTCGATCCAAGTTGCCTCCCATCCCACTACCTCGGCCTGCCCCGTGCCGCATGCCTCGTCTCGGCCCCACGAGTCGAGTTCCAGCTCCCTCCTATCGCAGCTCAACCCTCTCAACTACATGTTCCGCGACTTGTCCCAGAAACCTGCTCCCAACCAAGCCTACGCCCTGTCGACGTCGCGCGAAGAATCCACCATTCCAAAGGGCTCGGGCCACGGCACCTGGGAGTATCCTTCGCCACAGCAAATGTACAATGCCCTGCTGAGAAAGGGCTACACCGACACCGACATCACGGCCATCCCCTCCATGGTATCGGTGCACAACTTCCTCAACGAGGGTGCTTGGGCTGAAATTGTTGGCTGGGAACAACGCTTCGCTCAAGGCCTCTACAAAGGCTGGAAGATCTGCCGCCGCGGCGAGGCTCACGCTCAAGAGGAAATCGAGCGCCACCGGGACTTGGATTTCCATGATCCCTCTCTGCTTCGCTTTCAGGGCCGTCCCACCGACCTGACCCCCAAGGCAACCATTGTACAGCTGCTGGGCCGAGTTTTTCCCGCTAAATTTGGGTAGCTCACCTGATTTATCCTTTTGCCATCTTTTGTCCTTTACTGACAGAATAAAGAACGGAACCGCCCTTTGATCGTCACGACTGGTACGTCTCGCGCGACACCAATGGCCAGCAAAAAGAGATCCGCTACGTAATCGACTACTATGCCGGCGAGCCTGAGCCGACAGGCGAGCCCGTCTTTTATCTCGATGTTCGGCCGGCTGCCACGCCTTTGGGCGCAACTGAGAGGCTGATACGATGGGGGACTGATGTATGGTGGAGGGCAATGGGCACCGAAAAACGGGAGCAGGACCCCGACCCTTTCTTCAGCTTTCAAAAGCGCTCATGACGAATGTACTTCTTTGGGTACAAGTGTATATATCATTGCTCTTTCCAAACAGATACCACTTTTCTCCTTTATTAGCCTCTTATTTATCAGTACTAGTAGTACTATCTTAGTTAACTCTAGTACAATGAAGATTGGAGGTTCAAGTTGGTATTCAAAGTTAAAAGGACCTGCAATATTAAAGATTTAAATTTGGAGCAGTAGTAGCGGCGGTGGATTCGTCTAAGTACTACTACTAGTATGTAGTAGGTAGTAGTAGTAGATGCTGGGCAAGTGCGAGCAGAATCATCATCTTTTTGAGCCTTTCCACAGTAGATGCAAACTACTACTACTATAGTACCTGTTTCAGCCTCCAATTACTACTAGTCACGAACGTAGTATATACTAGTAGTAGTATATACACATATGTACATGTAAGTAGTTGCGTGTCCCTAAAAGCTTGATTGAAAGAGCACACGTAGAAAAATGGGATTATGTGATCCATGGTATGGGTCTCCTCTGTAAGAAATAAAAGGAAAAGAAATCCAAAAAAAAAAAAAAAACTAGGGTACTGGGTCAGACTATAAAAACTACTGCGGCCACACCTGCATAGCAATATTGATGTGGGGCATCCCTCCTGCCGTTTGCCTCCGTCCAAGCAGCCACCCATCCACATCAGTACACACCAAGTGTCCAGAGGTAGGTTGGCTTGATTTTCTGACTAAGCCGCCATCATCTCATCACCAGAGGAAAAAAACATTCTTGACCACTCCTGTCAGCATCAGACGGCAATTCAGAAGTTCAAATATCGTTTCCACCACTTCATGCCCTTCAATTACACCAGTGGAAAAAAAAATCATCACTTTATACGAACACTTAAAAGACACAGTGCACCCAGCGCCAATATACACAGCTTCACTCGACTGCTTGCACGGCATGTCTGCAACGGCGACAGCGCCCCTACACGCACAAGGCGACAGCGCTGACTTTGTGCGCTTGCACATCACGCCTCTGGATGCAGAGCTTCTATCGACTTATCTATCTCCTACACTTCTCCAGCTAGCTCGCAACATTTCATTTCATGTCCCGGAGACATGGCCCGAGAAGCGGTTTGGCTTCGTCGAATTGCCGCAGCCTGAAGCCACGAAGCTCCGCAAGAAGCTTCACGGTTCCATTTTCAAAGGAGCCAGGGTGCGGATTGAAGTTGCTCGGTCACAGACTTGGCAGAAGCGTTTAAACCGTTCAGAGTCTTCTGCAAGTTGCGATTATCATGCCAACTCGAACCAGCCCCAGCCCGTCAAGAGACAGAAGAAAGAGGCGGGAGTGCTTGAAGGCGTCAGGCTTGAGGGCCGCAAGGTGGTACGCGGATGGACTGAGCCTCTCGACACCAAAATTCGGAGCAAGAGAAGCAAGGACGCTGCCAGAGAGCGAGTGCGAGGCGACAAGAAGCGGAGTCTGCCAGCATCAAAGTATACGGATAACGAAGAATGTCTCCTAAGGCTCAAGTTGCCCCCCTGCTCATCGAGCACCATGTCCGACTCTAGTGTACGCAGCGGCTACAAGAAGCACACCCGTTCCACGATAACAATTCACGAATTTGAGCACACAACTAGATACCCTTCGTTTTTGAAGGTCGATCCGCCCTTGAATTACGGACAACCAGCAGCCGAATATATCCAGGGCAAAGGTTGGGTTGCCCCAGATGGCAGCGTCATTGAAGAGGCTAGAGCATATACGAAGAAGAAAATTGAACCTCAAGTGACCGTTGAGTCTTCGGCTGCTTCTTCTGATGCAGGACTGGATAATGGCACCGCCAGCTCTTCAAAGTCGGTTTCAGCGCCGCAGGACCAAGATTTTGACCACAAAATAAATACGGCGAATGACGCGAGTAGGGCCGCATGTGCTTGCACTTACGAGAGCAAGGAAACGGGATCCACTGCTTGTCATGATGAGGCGCATTGCAGAGCAGCATCATCACATGTCAAGCTCGACGACCCTCAGCGACCGCAGTCGAGCAGCTTGCCTAGCACCAATCTATCCATCGCAATCCCTTCACTCAGCAGCCCTTCTACTACTAAGCCCGTACATGCACTTGAGGCGCTTTACAAGCGTAACAAGATCGATTCGGCCGGGCAAAAGAATCAAATAGAGCCCTTTCATTTCTTTGATTCGAGTAACGGTGGTGACGACGAGATGGAGTATTTGGGCGCCTCGTACGCCACTCCCCTAACACCTCGTGCCGATCGCGATCGGCGTAGTATACGTAGCTCGGCGCCCACGCCAGATACAGCGAAACCGTCTGAGAGGCGCATCTTCTGGTCTAAGACAGGCTTTGAAGGAGAAGAAGAGGACAAGGAAGAAGAACATGATCAAGGTGACGACGAAGGTGACGACGAAGATGAAGATGACGAGGAATGCAACGGTGAGGCACCATATACAGACATGGGGTGTGGCCATGAATATGAAGCACCAACGCAACTACAAATTGAGGATGCAGCGTCTGCCGATTTTCCGTCGTGGTTTTGGCAGAATCGCAGCCACTTGAATCGCTCATGGATGAAACGGCGCAAGATGGCTGCCAAGGAGGAACGATACAAGAACAATAAGACACGGGCTGCCAGAGCAGTCTGATAAGAGTATGGCTTTTTAATAGCATGGAGCTGACAGTATAAAGCATTCATATCAATGAGTAGATGGTTTTCTCATGAGCCTCCCATAATACAGTACCGCCGAGCGCAAAAGATACCTCTGCTACTAGTACCCATCTACATACTACTAATGTACTACCTAAGTCTGCTTGCTACGCCACACTGTGAAGCATGTCGAAGCTGACTCAGCTATGGAGCAATAGCTTCAAGTTCTACTAGTAGTACAACTACTGGTACTACTAGTAGTAGTATATACATGCATGCATGCAACTACGGCTGGCGCTTTTGCTTCGACACTTGGCCACCACAGTCCCGCGCAAGTCTCGGCAGAATTGATCGGCCTGTACCATTTGCTCACTTATCGGCTTGGGACAATCTGCGATTTGTCCATTACCTGTAGCATGGCCTCTATCGCAGCGATAGAGACAGAGAAGCTGCAATATCAAGAACAGGTGAGAATCAAGGGCGGCTCAGCTCGCCGTGCTTTTATTTACTTGTCGCTGATTCCAGTGTCACGTCGCGTAGGTCGATCTTGTCACTGCACAGCTGCGTGACGACCCTGAAAATGGCGACCTCAAAGCGCTTCAGGAAGAGCTTTCCAATCTCATCGCGCTCCTCGACGAAAATATTGCCGAGTTGCGCTCTAAGCGGCCCGAAAAGGTTACCAAGAGCGTCGTTGCAGAGACTCCTCAGCCCGAAATATGGTCTCGCGAAAACCATCCTGCGTTTAAAAAGGCTAGCGCGCAGGAAGAAAAGGAGGAGCCTCCTGCCAATTACCAGGTCAATGACACTGTCCTGGCAAAATGGCTATCGGGGGACAAGGCCTTTTATCCTGCCAGAATTACTTCCATTACCGGGTCATCAACTGCGCCCATATATACGGTTCGATTCAAGAGTTACGATACAGTAGAGTCTCTGCGCGCCCGGGACATTCGCCCTGCGACCAACAAGAGAAAGACGGACGCTTCAAGCACGACTACAACTACTACATCATCATCATTAGTAGCAACAACGACTCCCACAACTGCCCTCACAGCCGCACCTGGCCTTGTTTCTTCGGCCGGCGCCACCATGTATGCAGAGGCCCAAAATGATGCCCATTCGAAGGAGACAGACGCTGCTCAGCCCCCCAAACCAAAAAAGCTGAGGGCCAAGAAGGAACTCGAGGCCTCTAAAAGCAAATGGCAAGAATTCAACTCAAAATCAAAAGTTGGTAAATCTTTGAAGAAGGATAGCATGTTTCGCACACCGGATGGTATCCGCGGCAGAGGTATGTTGCATGGCACATGACGCAAATCGTGTGCACCTCGATCCCTGACTGTCTTTTACCAGTGGGATTCACGGGCTCAGGGCAGGCCATGCGGAAGGACCCTGCTCGTATTCGACCCCATCATCCTGAAGAGGATGTGGATTGACTCTTTCTTTTAATTGCGTGAAACTACCGTACTCGCGCCAGAGAATTGGCGTTGTGGGTTCAAATGATAGCGTGGCATGATCTTTCTACAGAGGCTCCATCCTCGACTAATGGGCAAAAAAGGCAGCTGATGCTGAGGATGCCTGGCGTTTGCGGCCAATGGCGATATCAAAAAGGACATATATATATGACGTGCAAAAAGTGGCAAGTTTCTCCAAGCTTCGAGATACGGCATGTGACAGACAATTCTACGGTGACGAACTTGTCTCGAGTTTAATTGACAGACTGGCTTGCAGAGTGCTCCTCGGCATGTCGGGAGCCAGGCGCACTCGACTGACTGCCTAGTAGTCAGCAGGCAAATTGATCTTGTGACAAATAGCCTGAGCAATTTTCATGAAAACAGAGGCAATGTCGCTTGAAGGATCCGAGACAACAACAAGCTTTGGTCTGTCGCCTTCGCGACACGCAGTAGGGTGAAGAGGAACATCACCCAGCAAGTCCATATCGTGTTCTTTACACATGGACTTGACAATCTGGTCAGAGCCAAAGATGTGTGACTGGGTGTGGCAGTGGGGACAATTGTAGAGGGACATGTTTTGAACAAGGCCGAGGATGTTGACGTCGACGGTCCTGAACATGCTGATACCCTTGACGGCATCTCTTGTGGCGAGACTATGAGGGGTGGTGACAATGACAGACCCTGTGAAGGTAGCTGTGAGCCAGTGTGCTAGGTGAAGCTGGACAAGTCTTGCCTACCGTCCAAGATAACCTGCTGCGTAATGGTGAGTTGAACATCGCCAGTTCCCGGAGGCAGGTCGAGCACGAGGATATCGAGTCCGCCCCATTCTACTTGATGCAGGAGCTGTTGGATAGCCTTGATGACCATGGGGCCCCTCCAAACAAGTGCTGACTTTTCGCCAACGAGATAGCCCAGCGACATTGTCTTGACGCCATAATTGGTCAGAGGCAAAAGTTGATTGTCTAGTCGGAAGTTTAGACGAGGGCGATTGACTCGCAGCACCGAGACGTCTTACTGCTCGATAGCCTGGGCTCTCCCGAAAGGTCAAACAAGTTTGGGATAGAAGGTCCAAAGACGTCGGCGTCAAGGATGCCTGAGCGAAGACCTAGTCTGGCGAAGGCGACAGATAGATTTGCTAGTCGAGCAAAAAACGATTATGAACGGGGGTGTTTGGGAACGGATATGGGGAGGGCAGACGGACCTGCGACTGTGCTCTTGCCCACGCCTCCCTTGGCGGAAGAGACGGCAATAACCTTGGCAACATCCTGGATGTTGCGCCTTTGGGGTCGTCGGGGCCAGCTTGGAGGCGTGCCTGTGCGAGGAAGACCCTTTGCCCGGCAGCAGACAAGGAGACAGTCAGCAGGTGTGTAGTAGTGGAAGCAAGGGGATTAGTGGCAATGTTGTGATGACGCGGCAACAAACCTGTGGTTCAGCATATCTGAGGGCATGCAGCACTCGGAAGAGACTCTTTTGAGTTGGCCGCATGTTGCCCAAGGCCAAAAGTTTGAGAAGAAGGGGGCGGGGGAGGAGAAGGAGAAGGAGAAGGAGACGAGGGGTAGAAGGAGAAGGGGAGAGTGAGAAGAAGGAGAAGAAGAAGAAGAAGAAAAGGCCAGCGAGATTCTACTACTTGGTAGGTGCTAGTAGTCGTTGCAGTAGTAGTAGTTGTTGTTGTTGTAGCTACTACTATAGCTACTAGTAGTACTAGTACTATTCTCACGACAATGGCAATTGACAAGTTGGAGTTGCACAGCAGCAGCTTGCCCCCTTTGGGAAAGTCGCTACAAGTGTAGTCACTTGTACCTCGGGCGGCCCCGCCTCGGCTCCATGCGCACGAGCAGCGAGGGAGAGAAGGAGCAGAGAAAAAGCTCTTTTTGCTCAAGTTTATTCTGGTCTTGGGCCTGGCTATGCTATGGAGCAGATCGAGACGCAGGCGTCGGACCTGCGCTACCTGACGCAGGCACCACCAGTGGGCGTCGCGCCGCTGAGCGATTCCGCATCCTACGACACACAGCAGGCGCCGGGTTCCGCAGGCTACGGAGAGAATTCCGCGGCCTCATCCCTGAAGCGCGGGCCAGAGGCGGCAGGCGCGCAGAAGCAGACGCGCAGCAAGAGGAACCGCGTGAGTCGCTCCATGCCCGTCTCAGTGCTCGTCTCAGTGCTCGTCTCAATGCCCCTCTCAATGCCCCTCTCAATGCCCCTCTCAATGCCCGTCTTGCTGACGTTCGAGGCCTCGGCCGACCCCTCTGCCAGTACATCTCCATTGCCTGGTCAGTGCGCCGCTGTCTGCGTGGTGCGAACCATGGACGCTGACCCAAGAGCAGCAATGAATGCAAGCGACGCAAAATCAAGTGCAATGGACAGACGCCGTGCCAGCGCTGCGGCAACCTCAACCTCGCCTGTCTCTACGCCCCCAATTGCTGCGCCAACAGCTTCAGAGACTCGGACGAGTTCAAGCAGATTAGCGGCAAGCTCTCGTGCCTGCAGCAAGAGGTCGACTGGCTCAACCAGGTTGTCCGCGCCTTGCAGACGGATGACTCGTTGCGCCTGGCATTGGGCAATCGCCCCATAGCCGAGGCCCCCTCTGCCATTGCCCAGCCGCCTTCACAGAGCCCGGAGCCCTCGCTCCATAGCTCCAGCTCATTGAGAGGCCAGGCCAACCCGCCCTACAGCCTCAATCCCTCCAACTCTGCCTGGCCCAACACGGAGTACCGAGACGCCCAGCCACACGATCCCCTCTTGGAATTTGGCAAGGACGAGATATTGAGACTGTTTCGGCTGCACGAGGAAGAGGTTGGCATCATGTATCCTGTCTTGGACACCCACTCCATTGTGTCTCATGCAAACAAGATTGCCTCCCAACTTGACTCTGCAAAGGGCCAACAGCGATTGACCCTTGTCCTTAACGACGACAAGACACTGCATCTCAAGATGATCATGTGTTGCTCCCTTGCCTTTGAGAACCGCGGCGACAGCCGCCGCGCTGATCGCCTCTACCAGAGCATAGAGGCCCTTGTCAACCGGAAACTCATGGCTGATGCCGCCGACGTAGCTAATTTGCCTCTTCTCTGCACCCTCGCCGTCTATCGCTTCCTTTCAAACGATGAGAGCCTTGCCTGGCGTGTCATGGGCCATGTCATGAGGCTCTGCTTTGAACTCGAGCTCCACCTCAAGAGAGGCCTCCTGAGCATTAGCAGCCCAGAGGAGAGGAGAAGAACGCTCAAGAACTTTTGGTCCGCATATGTGCTCGATCACATGTTCAGCTTTGCCACAAATCTTCCCTTTGCAGTTAACCATGACCAGATAGATCCTCAGTTACCCCTGCCGGTGAGTGCGCAACATGATTATTGCCTGTCTTTTGCTCGCGACGCATAGAGCTGACCAAGGCGCCCCACCCCAAAGGATGAACACCCATACCTTGTTGCCATGATATCATACTCACGGCTTGCAGCCAAGATATGGCGCCAAATCAGCAACTTTGAGCCCATCATGTTGCAGGGCTTTGGTCAAGAAGAGATGGATGTCTTGAATCGTGAAATCTACAATTGGTACCAAGATATCCCTGACGAGGTCAAGCTCCGAGACTGGGGCCAAATGGACTCGACGACATTAACATCAGGCCGCCTGCAGCGCCTGAAGATAATGACGTATTTGAAGTACAACCAAGTGGGCTTGTCTCTGAGCATCTATCTTGTCAGACTTGAACCTGACTGGCTGACGACTGTTATTTAGATACGCATCTGGCTATATGCCCCAGTGTTTCACAATACCACGACCATTGTGACAAACCTACAGCAGGCGCAGCGCGCCCTTGACTTGGCCAAAGATACGATACATTTTCTGAATCACGTCAACAAGACAACAGGCAGATACCGCACTACACAGTCATATTACCACCACTTTCTCACATCTGCCATTGCCATCTTTTTCCTTGCCTCGATACATGCACCAGTGCGCTTCAGCGCCATGTGTCGAGACGATTTCTACCTGGCGCTGGACCTGATGAAGGATCTCCCGGAGCGAAGCTGGGTGTCAAGGCGCTTGTGGCGGAGCATCAAGTTGCTTCAAGACGACCTTGTTCCAAGCTTGGGGCTATGTGTTGATGCGCACTCCTCCGCAGCGCTGGGCATGGTAGGCCTTGCGCGAGGCCACATGGAGCCCAGCCCCGTGACGCTGAGCCCCTTTGCCAGCCCAGCAACCATGGCGACTTCGCAGCAGAGCTTGCAACCTACTTGTATCAATGGTAGGAAGATACAGAGTGAAATGGCGAGAATATTTGAAGGCTTTATAAGCTCCAATGAGTTCCAAATGGGCAGCAGCGATCTGGATGTGGCGGCAAACACTGAATTCAATGGCTCCAACGCGGGAGAAAGCGAGTTTCCGTTTGATGGCACGGCTTTTGATTTCTTTCGCGACTTTTTTTAACAAACTATCAGGTTACATTAGTATATACATATATACTAGTAGTATACATGTATGAATGTGTACTGTGCCAAGCTGTGTTGCTGGCATGGCTGGGAGATACAAGTTGTCAAATCGCTGCAAGTTTTGTCGTGGATGCTCAAAAAAGTCTCCAGGTCGGCACCCAGAGAGGCATACGTCTTGGTTGCTGAACATTGAGACCAGTGGCACGAGCTGTTGATGATTGGTTTACATCAAGGCGCCTCGTCACCCGTGCCATGATGGAGGGATGAAACAAGAGGACACAAACTCAAAGCTTGAATGAAAGAGCACGAGCCCGTCTTGTTTCAGTTTCTCACTTGGGCATGTACGACTTTGAGACTGTGAAAGCAACATGGCTATTCACATGAATGGAGCCAAGACTGACGGGGAGACTGATGGCTTGTTGGCCTTTATGACTCCATGGCTCATGACAGAGTCAGTCTTGGCTCATGGTAGTGGCCTCGCTCTCAAGACTAAAGTTGAGAAGCTCGAGCTTATATAGTGCTTGGTAAAGTAGAAGCTAAGCAAGCTCATATAGCTTGTAGCAGTGCGGCGCTTCTACAGGCTACTACTACTCACCAAGTGACGGCGCGATTCAACAGCGCCGCCCCTCCCTCCCTCATCCAAAAAGGAATAAAAAAAAAGAGATAAAGGGCCAACAAGAAGACAAGGCATGCAGATTTCGAGGCTGGGCATATGGTGAAGAGTCAAGCTGAGGCATATCAACAAGACCATGTGCTATCGAGTAGTTTCCCATATGCTTCGCTGCGACGTGCGGCCCATTATATCCGACGGGCACGACAAGATTGTGGATGGATACGCAGAGCCGCAACGGTGCGAATGCGCGCCTGACGAGCAGAGAAAGCCGCGGTTGCAGTGTTTGGAGCACGGATGCTGCCGGGCGGCCAAGAAGACGCATCTGTGTGCCGATCCAGACTCGTGCGGCGACACCATCAACTTTCACATATACAGACAAGCAAGCCAGCGCATGAGGCTGGCGTCGACAATGAGAGTAACCATGACGGCAAGCAACAGAGGCAACATCATGGTTGACGGCGACGGCGATAGCGATGCAGGGCGGCAGACTCGGCGGCAGAAATGGGCGACGCGACGAGCTCTAGACGGAGACCTCTTCCACACGGGCTACGGACAGAGGCCGGGGACGCGGCTGCGGTTTGAGGCGCCGGCTCTCCGGGCGGCTTTGCAAGAGATGCGACGCCTGGGCCGGCGCATCGCGCTTCTCGAGGGAGTGGAAGAGCGCTGGGGCGGGGATCTGCGCTTGTTTGAGGACGAGCCTGAGACGCGGATGCTGCTGGGCGCTGCGCTATTCTTGAGTCTGGGGGAGAGAACGGGGCTGGTTGAGAGGTTTGCAGTCGAGCGAGGCAAGCTGGTGGGCCTCGAGAGATGGGGGGAAAGGGCAGTGACGTACTAACAATTTTTTGGGGGAGGGGGGCCTTTGTCATCTTTGAAGCTGAATTGTTTCTAGGTGTCTCTTTTTTCTCTTTCTTTTCCCCCTTCTTCTTCTGCAGTGGATCCACAGTACTCGACATGCCGGAGCCCGGCAGCGGGAATTAAAGAAAAAAAAAAAAGTTTGTCTTGTGCCCTCGGTGCTGTGTTGGTTGAGGGCAGGCAAAGAATGCAATTGGCTTCCGGCCTTATCTCCAAAGCAGAGACAGGCTAGCTGACGCACAGGCACCAGGGCCAAGACGATAGGGGCTGCGGGCACTAGAGGGTGCGCCATCCGGATTCCACACTTGGCCGCGCGCAAGTCGCTTGAGCAGTATATCTTGTTTTCCCGCGGCCAAGCCTCCTCTGCTCGCCATGATGCCCAACACGGCACAGGCCCAGGACTCGAGATGGAGGCGACGACGAGTGGCACGATGCAGCAGATGGCTCCCGAGCGGCCCTATCGCTCCCACCTTCGCCCTGCCTGCCTGCCTTGCCGCAGACGCAAGTCGCGCTGCCAGACCGAGGCTGGCGCTGATGGCTGCGTGACGTGCCGCGCCCACAGGACGCCCTGTGTCTTTCCAGACTTGCCCAGTCGCAACAGGCCATGCACCAAGACGGCATCGCCATCCAGGCTGCCCAGGGGCGGTGGCAGAGGCGACGTGTCGGCCAGCACCAGAGCCCGCAGCACCAGCGCCAGACGAGGCACCGCCAGACAAGGCACTAGCACTACCAGCAGCGACGCCCCTCGCCTCCCTCACATGGCTTCAACCACGGCCCTGATGACCAAGGCAAATCAGCAGCCGAGTGGCCACGGCCTTGACATGGACCTTGACGATGGCTCTTCCATGGGCCTGGATGCCTCAGACAGCCACCATGTCAATCTGCACATTGTAGGCCCTGCCGTGACAAACGACAGCCAGGTGCTCGCCGACTACCTGTCGTGCATTCCCGAGGCCATGCGTAGCACGCGCATGGTTGTCCCCGACTCGGCTGGCCGCTCCAAACCCGTTCTCTTCACCATGGTCCAGAAGCGGCCCCTGGGCGTCTCGGTCAACCGCAGTCCCTCGGCCGAGAAGCTCGAGGTGATTGAGAAGCTGCTTGAGCCCTGTGCTGCTGCTACTGTTGACGAGTTTGTGTGCCCTGCCCCCCTTTGACTTGCACGCCAACTTGTCAGTCTTGGCCCGGCGCACTGACTAGCGCGATGCAGATATTTTGCCAGAGCCAACGACTGCCTGCCGCTGCTTGACCAGGCTTCTTTCCGCCGCCAGTTTGATCAAGACAGGCATCGCATCTCGCCCGCCTTGCTCTGCTGTCTTTATGCCAGCACCCTCATTTATTGGCGCCACTCGCCAACCCTGTCGTGCCACCGCTGTCCAGACAGCAGATTTGTCTGGAATCTGGCCAACGAAGCCCTCTACTCGGAGCTTCACCTGTCGCCTGGAATGTCCATCATCAAAGCCATTTTGCTCAATATCGGCGGACGGCCCACCACGTCGCTTATTGGTAATGGCATTCTACTCGGCTCTGCCGTCTCCATGGCCCATTCGCTTGGCCTCAACCACAACCCCATGTCGTGGAAGATTCCCCAGTCGGAAAAATATCTGCGCATGAAGATATGGTGGGCTCTGCTACTACACGACAGATGGTGAGCAACTTGGCGCTTGCACTCGGCCAGCATAAAAACAAGGTCTGACCCCTGCAGGATAAGCTTGGCCCATGGCACTCCGCCGCACATTTCACGAGCCCACTACAACGTGCCACTGCCCAGACTTGAAAATTTGTGCCAAGACAATGCATCCGACGCCCATGTAAAGACGGCATCAGTCTTTATAGCACTAACGAGCTTGACAGACGTCTTGGACCGTCACCTGCAGCACGTTTATAACGTCAGACGTCAGGAGTCTTGGGACACATCGAATCTCGAGCTCTCACTGAATAATTGGGTGGAATCTCTCAATGGCTGCACTCGGCTCATCATCATTCGAGGTTCTCACCTCGATATCGCAGGAGCGGCAAACCTGCGGCTGGCCTATTTGACAACGCGTCTGTTGCTGCAGCGTATTGAGCTAGAGTCAGACAAGCAGGCCTTTTCGTCGGACGAGGAGCGGCTCATGAACCGCTACATTAGAGCCAGACGCACTTGCGAGGACATTCTGCTGCTTATGCAGGAGCTTGAGGCACCACAGCTAGGTGACTTTTGGCTCTCAGTGAGTGCCTTTGCCCTTCCGGCCACGGTCAACTTCTTGCTGCGATGCGCTCTAGAGACGGAGACGAGTCCTGCAGGACTGGCTCAGAGTACCTCTTTCCGCATTGCTGGCGACTTGATTGCAACTCTGAGGATGCACCAGCAAAAGTCGGCATGGGACCTGGCGGATATTTGTTTGGCGCAGCACGCAGAGGTGGTGGACAAGGTTCTAGGCGGAGTCGTCGAGCTCAACTGGCAGGCAGAGGGCAGTAGCAGTGGAAGCCACAGCAGCAGTGGCGTCCAGGCCGAGACTCAGGAATTCGTCATGCCTGACGCCTCCCTCATTGACCAGTTTTTCCCCAGCTTGTGGGATCCGTTACAGAATACATGGTAGCAGCAATGCCATGTGGTGCTATGATGGCCCTTGTTGTGTCGAATACGGGTTTTGTCCTGGGCCTAGTCCCCTGACATGGGTGGGCCGAGACTGCAGTGGTGCAAACAAGCAGACAACCAACAAGAGATTGTGGCGCGACAAGAGCTAGACCAATGCATATTTTTTAGTCAAGAACAAAGGCTTGGCTTGGATCCATATCTGCCGGCCGGAAAAGTTGGCTCTCCATGGAGACAAGTGTCTTGCCGCGGAAAACTTGGAGCGGGAAAGTCTAGCGTGTTGGGGCCAGTGCTTGGATTCGGTACAGCCGAATCCGAAAGATAAAGATGATTGGGAAAGATGGAAGGGGTCGAAACGGCGTGGTATAAGTATTGCCAGCAAGCGTGCGGAGCGCCTGTTGTTCTCCTTGCTTCTCCCTATGCAAAGACTTGTTCAAGGCAAGAGAGATATTGTCCACCTGGGTCTTGAGGCACTCGACTCTTGTTTTTTATTTATTTTTATTATTTTTTCCCCCCAAAACACCATCTTGTCTCGTGCTTGACAAGATGGCTCCTGGAGTTGTGGATGTCGTCGAGGTGTGGCCGCAGGTCAGCAAGACAGGCACGCAGCATGACGGGTCAGGGCCGACACTCTACCAAGGGCTCAAGGAGACAGAGCTCTGGGAAAAGGCGGACAAGCACATTCTGTCGTATGGCACGGCCTTTCACAAGGACATGATTACCGGGGCCAGAGGGGTATACCTGTACTCGGCCTCTGGACGGCGCATCCTTGACTGGACATCGGGCCAGATGTCATGTCTGCTGGGGCACGGAAACCAAGAGGTGGTTGAGGTGATTGAGTCGCACGCGCGAGACCTGGACCACTTGTTCTCGGGGATGCTGTCGCCGCCCGTGGTGTCGCTGGCAGAGCGGCTGTGCAAGGCGCTGCCCGAGGGGCTGGACCGGGCCTTTTTCCTGTCGACGGGGGGCGAGAGCAACGAGGCGGCCATGAAGCTGGCCAAGGTGGTGACGGGCAAGTTTGAGGTGGTTGGCGTGGCAGCGTCGTGGCATGGCATGACGGCACAGGCCCAGAGCGCGCAGTTCCACTATGGGCGCAAGGGCCACGGGCCGCTGGTGCCCGGCTCGCTGATGCTGCCGGCGCCCAACGCCTACCGGTCCGTCTTCCGGCACGGCGACGGGTCGTACGACTGGGAGGCGGAGCTGGACTACGGCTGGCGCATGGTGGATTTGCAGTCGTGCGGGTCGCTGGCGGCGTGCATTGTCGAGTGCGTGCAGAGCTCGGGCGGCATGCACGTGCTGCCTGAGGGCTATCTGGCGGCCCTCAAGCGCCACTGCGAGGCGCGCGGCATGCTGCTCATTGTCGACGAGGCGCAGACGGGCATGGGCCGCTGCGGCGAGCTGGTGGCGGTGCAGAGCCATGGCGTGGTGCCCGATATTCTGACGCTGTCCAAGACGCTGGGCAACGGGCTGCCGCTGAGCGCCGTGGTGACGAGTGAAGCGCTGGGCCGCGCCGCCCAAGACGCCGGCTTCTTCTTCTACACCACCCACGTCAACGATCCGCTGCCTGCTGCCGTTGGCGACCGCGTCGTGCACATTGTCTTGCGTGACGGGCTCGTCGCCCATGCCCGCGCCATGGGCCTGCTGCTCCATACGGGCCTGCGCCGCCTGGCCGCCCGCTACGCCTGCATTGGCGATGTGCGCGGCTGCGGCCTCATGGCGGGCATGGAAATCGTTGCCGACCCCGTCTCAAAGCTGCCCGCCATGCACTTGGCCCAGCGTGTTGCCGACCGCGCCTACCAGCTGGGCGTCTGGGCCAATCTGGGCAACCATGCCACCTTTGGCGGCGTCTTCCGCATCGCTCCGCCTCTGACCATTACTGCTCAAGAGATTCACCACGGCCTGGCCATTTTTGAGCGCGCCTTTGCCGAGACGCACGGAACTCTGCCCCTATACCAGATGTCAGCCTCGCCCGCTGACGCACACCATGCCTAGTGCTTCTTGTTTCTTGCCCTTGCAGAGCCTTTTTTTTTTTTACTACTCCCTTTGCCTTGTTTTACTACTCCCTTTGCCTTGTAATTGGTAGCTAGCAGCACTCGCCACCCTTTGGTGCCCCTACACACACCTAATGTCCAAATAGGCAAATCTCATTCTTCTTGTCGCCATGCACATGCGTCCACGCCTCCTCTTCACCTTGTTCCTCCTCGTCTTGCTCGTCTTCATCGAGCTCCATCTCGCGCCCTAGAAGCGTGCCAAAAAAGCGGTCAATGGCCTGCTGCTCCCACGACCGCCCGTCCTCGCACGCCATGAAATCTTGCAGCTTTTCGTGCACCGTAAAGCGTAGTTTGCGGCCCTTGCTTGCCTTGCGGTCGACTTGCTTGCGCGTCTTGGCCTCCCTTGCCGCTGTAAGCATCACGCTGGGGAGAGCACCCCTCATGGCCTCTGCTGACTCGACTGTACGCTCCTCAACGAGCTCCTTGAGCAAGACTTGGTAAAAGTCGGCGTCGTCAAACACCTCGTCGTCTTGGGCTAGCTTGAGCGCAGCCTGGCATGGTGCACAAGACCGAGGCACTCGCGTGCGCTTGACCAGCCGCTGCTTGCTATCCTCAAGCTGCGAGTCTAGTGCCTGCACCAAAGTCTTGTATTTCTGCCATGTGCCTGCGACTGCGCCGTTGACACTCTGTACTTTGCCATGCCACTTGTCTAGTCTGTCCCTGCGGAATCCACTAGCAGCCTGTTCCTGCTCTTGTGTCTGTCTCCACAATGCCTCGTTTGAAACGTCATGGTCGGCTTGCCGCTTGCGCTTGATGCCAGCTACCTTTGAAGCTCCCAGCTTCGCTCTTATGCTGCTCAACGTTTCGAGGAGCTTGACTGCTGCTTCCTCGGCCGAGTTGTATGGCTCCGGCTTGTGCCCCGGCTTGTGCTCCACCGTTGGTAAAGTATTTGCCGCCACGAGAGCCTTTTGCAGTCGAATACGCAGATTTAGCAAACCGTCGTACATGCGCCGCTGCTTTTCTATCGCAACTCCCTTTTCAACCTCTGTTTGACCCGAGGGAATAGTCTTGACCGAGTCACCATGAGGCCAATGTGAATTTGCCTGCGCACCTGCCCGAATCTTGTTGCCTTCTTCAGCCTCTTCTTCTTGGTCATCTTGGCCGTCTTCATCAAAATCGCCCGCTTCATCACTTTGAGATGCCTCTTGATTGTCGTCTTCGTCTTCCATAGACTCATCAGCTGACATGGACATCAAGTCGGCTGCCACTCTTCTCTGCCTGGCCGAGGTTGCGTTATTTGAACTCAGCACACCATCAGAGTCGTCCATTGACTCGTCCAAGTCGCCATCGTCTTGATCCATGGAATCTGAATCAATGTCTTCTTGACTCTGCCCTTGACTCTCCTCTTCCAAGGCAGATCGGCGGACGCAAGAGCCACTGTATTCGGGCCCCAGGCCGATTCCCTGGCTGCGTCTCAGACGGCTCTTCTCGACAGGGATATAGTGCTGAGTTGCAGCATCTTCATCGTCACTGGCATGACTGTCGCTGCTTTGGTCACTCGGCGGCACATCGACGTCGGGATCATAATCTTCAAGGGGTTCAGTCAATGTGAGAGTGTCCTCCTGGTAGACCAACAACATACCTTTGACAATATGTTCATCGCCATTGCGAAAATCCAGGGCGCGGCCGGCTGTTTTTGCCATGGCTCCGAGGGCTGTAACTTTGGCTCTTAGCAAAAGTCTGATCAGCCAGTAGAACTTGTTGGACAAGGCTCTTCAACTTTTAGGCGGTGTATGTGGCAGAATCCTCCCAAGTGCCAGGTTAGGTAATCTACATGGACATGTATCATCACAGTGTCTATTAGTGGCAATGCATACTGTATATGTACTGTGAACAAACCCGACACTAGAGCTTGGAGAAGAGTCCGTAATGCACCGTCACGATAATCTTGACACGCACTATTACTACTAAGTACTACTACTACTGTAGTAGTACTTCTAATCTACTAGCAACACTACTAGAGGGCAGAATAACCCCGCATGCGGTCAGCAGCCATGAGAATTGGCTATTGCGTGGAGCTAGGACAAATGTTGGGCCGTGGGAGGTGGCATGGCTCAAAGCCTTTGAAAAGACGGACTAATGGGAATTAATAGGTAACTATAGCGGTGCTGTGCGTCGTCTGGACCCTGCTCGCCCAAACGAGGCGGGCTGCGTATCTCCAGGACAGATAGGTCCTTAACAAGGTCCCAAACAGGTAGATACTCTATGTAATAGTACTACTACTACTAGTAGGTATCAAGATGAGATGCAACAAGCACATGCGTTTTGGCAACTTACCCCTCCATGCGTGTACGTACCGGGCAAATGCGACGTCACCATCAGCTGCTACTCGTCCGCCTATCTAGTAGGTTAGGTAGATGGCAACGTGACGTGCTTCATTTCTTGCATCTCCTTGAGACACCTGAATATCCTCGCTTCATCGTGACGCTATATTCGAGCGCGATACAAGATTTAGCAGAATAACCAAGACTTTGTCAATCTTTAACCATGGCAGCCAAATCGACAGTGCACGTCAAGAACATTGCTGGCTCGACCAGCGACTCGGAAGTCCGTGACTTTTTCAGCTTTTGGTGAGCATGCCGGCAAGACGACCATGTGCCAGATGTTAACGGCCCAACCAGCGGCAAGATTTCCGACTTCAGTGTGACGACTAGCGGCGACACCAAGTCGGCCGAAGTGACGTTTGAAAAGCCGACGGCCATGAAGACGGCGCTGCTGCTCAACAATACGCAGCTGGGCCCCAACCACATTAGCGTGACAAGCCAGGGAAGCAGCGATGCCGCGGATGAGCATCAAATCAACACGGCTCGTGACTCGGATGACATCACACAGGAGGAGAAGCCGCGTGCCCGCATTCTCGCCGAGTACCTGGCTCATGGCTACGTCGTTGGCGATGCTGCCATTGAGCGCGCCATTGACCTTGACTCCAAGCACGGCGTGTCAAACCGCTTCGTCAACACGCTGCATCAGCTCGACCAGAAGTACCATGCTACAGACCGCGCTCGCGCAACGGATTCAAACTACGGCCTGACGCAGCGTGCCAACTCGCTCCTCACAGGCATTGGGTCTTATTTCGAGCGAGCCAGCAACACACCCACAGGCAAGAAGCTGGTCAAGTTTTACACGGATAGTTCTCGGCAGGTGCAGGACATTCATGCCGAGGCTCGTCGCCTGGCTGATCTCAAGAAGAGTGAGTATGGGGGCAGTGCCTACAAGGCCGCTGGTCTCGAAAAGGTGTTTGGGAAAGAAAACAAGGACAAGAGTAAAACCGAGTCGGAGCCCTATGGTGCGGCTGCAGCGTCGTCTTCGTCGGAAAAGCCAGCGCCAGCCACCACCAGCTCCATTCCGGCAGCGGCTACCGAACCCCTCCCCGGCCTTCAGGATAAGTCGACAGAGGCCAACAAGAGCACCAACTGATGTCTCGGCATGGAAAGATGGAGGCCATTTCGTCTTTGAGGGTGTGTATTACTGTTAGGAGGAATTCATAGGGCTGTGCGATGCGGTACAAGTAAAAAGAATCGAACTCGAGTTATCTATTTACTTGGTCCTTAGTCTCGTAGCTATTTCATCGCCTCTCTCGGAGACTTTGATCATCCTGCGAGGGAATTGACACCTTCTAAACTCCAGAATTAGCATCAACTTGATTGTAGTCGTCGAGTACAAGGCTGGGGCTGGATTACAGCTGCTCGATTTCTTGGAAAACTTGTCGGCTAGAGCATCGTCCATGGGCCCTTTTGGGTTGGATGACAAGTTGTCAAGTTGCGACTGCATCTTGTTCGACTTGTCGTCGATTCGATCTGTCCCCTGGCCAGACGCAGGAGGGTCACGTAACTGGGCGCCGCTTTGGCGCTCAGGAGGCGGGGACTGGCGGCCTTCGGGCATCTTGCTAGTATTTTGCTGGCACTTGGTTATTCGTGTTTATTTTATTTTTTTAACAAGACAATAGACAAGAGAAAAGGATGAGAGAGATTTAAAAGCTCGATACTTACAAGGAAATAATATTTTCAAAGCTTTTGCCGATTTTCTGAGATGGGAACAAGAGCTACTAGTAGTTGTCTTGGATGTGGATAATCACAATTCATAAGTAATGTAGCAGAGGTAGTAGACACCTAGTAGTAGTAGGTCGGAGGAGAAGCTGCAATAAGCATGTCGTCACAAGGCTATTACATCATGCCATGTCTTTTGACAAAGACCATCTCGATAGAGGAATGCCGTCAACATGACGATTGGGCGAGATATGTACCTGTACATGTATATGCGCATACACATACTAGTAGCATCCTCGAGTAGCATCAGAAGTCCTAGTACATGCACTAATGGCAATCCGGCCACGGTTAAAGTGGATGAGTGGCACCGCCCTTATATACTGTGCGAATGGTAGATTTCCTGTACTGTATATGGTGAGGTATAAACCTTTTATTAAAAGAAAAATGAGTACCTATCCCTCCAATAACTGCTACTATACGTTGCAGTCCTCCTATTTAAAGCTAGGAGGATGCAAGGATTCACGGCGCTTCAAGCGCCACGGCAACCTTTTTCAAAGTCTTGCTGACCATAGGAGTATCCTCTGGCACGTCTGGAGCCTTTGCTAGCAGCTCATCAACTTTTGCATTGCTCAGTTGTCCGGGTGACTCCAAAGGCGGATTCGGAACCTTTGCTAGCAGCTCATCAACTTGTGGCTGGCTCAATTCTTTAGGTGGCTCAGGAGGCGAGCTTGAATCCCCAGCCATGTCTTGCTCCAAAATCTCATACAGAGGCTTGGCTTGAGCGCCATTGCCTTCAGTCAGGGCGCCTATAGCCTCCTGATCCACTGCTGGAGCGCCTGCCGTCGCGTCTCCGAGTAGATTCCAGGTCTCTCCGAGCTCCACAGAAGCCTCATGAGCCATGGTTACGCCCTCCAGGCCCAGCTCGCTTCCCTCAGCAACGTTGGCGGTCAGAGCGGCAAACTCGGCCGCATCTGCTGCCTCTCCCACTCCAGGAACCAAGTTGAGCGCAGCAACTGCAGGAAGACTGGCAATTGCCATAGGATGCGCCTTGATAAAGTGCCAAACTTCCTCCCACGCGCTCTGTTCTTGCCGCGCTGACTGCACCAAGTCAGCCGGAGCAGACGCTTGTCCGCTCGTGATTGCAGATGGCTTGACCAAAGGAAAGTCCTTATGGAAGCCGACAGCTTGGCCGTGCTCCTGCATGAAATTACGAAGAGCTGCGCTGGGCTTGTTTGATTCGAGTAGCTGCGGCTGGTCCTCTTGGTTCATTGTGTACTGATTAAACTTGGCGTCATAGTCTGGGTTCAGGCGCATAAATTGTTGTGGCTTGTCCTGGTATGCTTTCTTGAAGTGCTGGTAGAGCTGCTTCTTTGCCATTTTCGCCTGCTTGGGCAAGGCGTAGTCACGAGGCACTTGAGTCCACGCCATGACCTGGGGCCAGACAAGACCGCCGGCGGCGACAACTTGATCTTTGCTCTGAATGAAATTGGGCGTTGCATGGACCAGGTAGACCATGGGTTCAAACTGGCCTCCGAGACTCGCAGCCTTGTCAACTGCCTCCTTTGCCGCTGCTCCAAAGGTCTGATGCAGCCCGGTAAAGTAGCTTTCTCTATGTAACCTTAGGCCATCTTTGGCCTTGTATGAGCGCAGCGAGAAGGCACTAATAGATCTTCGCCCTGTCATTGCTTGCTTCATGTCAGCCGAGGTGGCGAACCCGCCCTGGCGCTTTGCTTCAGCTGGCCATAGAAAATCGCCGTGGAACAAGACGGCAGGCTTGGGTCCTGACTGCTTGGGCGCTTGCTGCGGGTGCGTCTCTTGCTGCTTCAACTTGACCTCAGTCTCTGATGTTGGCTGAGAAAGTTTCGCTCCAGGCTTGGGACTTGGCTTACGCAGCATCTGCTTCTCTGCCGGCGACTCGGGCGCAACTTGCAACTTTGATTTGTCGACTGATTTGGGTTCAATGATGGATTGACCAAGTTTTTGCTTCTTGGCCAGATTCCTATACCCCGACACGGCTTTGTATTTGGGCAATTCAATATGTGGCTGGCCCAGCGTCTGTTTTGGCGAGACATCTGCATCTTGCATTATCGGTACCGGCTCAGGGGCTGGATGCTCTAGCTTCTGCTTCTTGGCCGGGGGCGCCCACTCAGCCCCAGGTTGGTCTTTGATAGTACTTGTCGACAATTCTTGAGAGCTTGGCTGATTCAACATGTTCTCTGGCTGCTGATTCGGGTGCATGAATGGCACTACAGACTCGGAGCTTACTTGGGCCACCATGTCCAATGACTTGGCATGCGGCTTCGACTCCTCTGTGGGGGGGGCAGAATCGACATTTGCGGCCATAGATTGAGGAGATATCCTGACTGTCCCCTCTTTGGAAAGCAGGTCATTATCGTTAGCATCTTGGCTCAGCCACGAGCTGCAACAAGGCTCAGTGACAGCGGCGGCATCTACCTTTTTCAGATTGATGGAGCTGTGCATGGGGACAAAGAGCTCCTGTTCGTCGAGTAGAAATCTTCCATTCCAACCCGGAGTTTTTGGGACCAGGCTGTTCATAAAGTTGTGAGCGACTTGAACAAGAGATTTGCCTGCATAATCTTTCCATCTTTCATCGCTCCATGCTTTATCATTGTCTTCTTGAAAGCCAGCAAATGCTCTAACAACCTCGCTAGGGCCGCTCCAGGTAGTCATGGTTTCATATTTTGGAGCATTGTAGAAAATATTAGGTGTGAATGGAGAATGGGTCCATGTGTGGGGTGTGAATTCATCGGCTTCGTCGTAGTCGTATTCTCGAATCCAGCTTGGCATTCTCCCTTTTTCATCATTCATATCGACCTGCCACCAGCCTACAACCTGGTCAAAGTGAACCCCGCCCAGTGCGGCGTATTCTTCCTCTTCTGGTTCAGGCGTGTGCTCGGCCAGAACTTGTTGAACGTTGATCATGTTGTTGGAGCCGTGAATCAAGTAAACATAGCCCGAGCCCTTTGTAAAGATGAGGGAAATTCCAAATGATGACGTAGTAGACGTAAACATGGAGCCTTCAAAATCGTAATATTTATTTCCGTCGACATGAGTCTCCATGCTGAAGCTTTTATCTTGGTCACCTTCACCAATGGGCCAGAATCCCTTTACTTCCAAAATTTCCTGAGGCGATCTTTGGTCTCCGCGAAAAACATATTCCAAGGGCTCCGGAGGTTGCGGGGAGTCTGGAGATCGTCGGGCCAAGTGAAGAGCATTTGGGCTTTTTAAAGGTGTTGCTTGCCCGATACCGAGGCAGAAGAGCAAGACGAGTGCTATAACAATGGACAGAGCCAGACAGGGTCGGCTAGTCAAAGCCATGTTGCATGTGAAAACGGGACCATACAACTATAGCGCAGATTCAAGACAAGATGATGAAGCTGACGTTTTACACTTGGTTGAGGTTGGCAAGCCTCTATTTATCTCAAGTGCTTATAGACGAGGGGCTACAAGATGGTGCTCACAAGATGGCATAGTCAAGGTCTGCTCGATAGAGTCAGGAATGCCTTGGAGCTATTAAACGCTTAAATCCAACATTCGAGAAGATACCTACCGTCTACCGTCGGCGTTTTTGTCAACCGACGACATGGCAATCGAATAGTGATTTTGCCTCAGCCCTTGACTTGGTTTATGTTGGGGTCGTATTTGATCTAGCAGAGATTGGAAACCATGGCTATTATAGGCGCGAAGGATTCTGCCAAGGCGCTAATTGGTATCGCTTCGTAACTTGCTTGTAGTCTTTACAATTATAGGACATGTTGTGTGGCTCAGGAGGAGCATGCTCCATCTTTTCCATAGCGCGACAGTGTCGAGAATGTCGATAAGAAATAATAAATAGTGTTACAAGATATAATAGCACCAAACACGAGGGAGGAAGCACCAAAAGGGGAGTATCGTGTATTCGGAGATGCTTGTTCCAGCTACGTTATACCAAACAGCGTGCCAGGACGAGTGGGCCGATGCTGGCAATTATGTCACGGCCATGTGCATAGTAATTCCGCCCCAATGAGAGATGGGATTGAAAATTAATTACTCATGTCCTTGGTCATGTTGGCGTGATGCTGCCAATTGGCCGATGTGAAGCTTCGCGGAGTGCGTCGTGGCCTGTTGGAAGGTGCCATCCCGTGTTACTAGGGTCAAGGAGTAAGTCGGTAATAGCAGTACTATCAAAAAGGATGGGTGCCTGAGCGGTGGTTTGACTAGCCGAAGAGGCTGTTGTGGCCAAGAGACGTTGACTTATGGGGAGCTTGCTAGGCTCTACCGAGGAAAAAAGGTCTAGGCAGTAGTCAGAGGGCTTTGTGAAAAAGAATGCCACAGGGACTTTAGCGCGAAAGAGATGGTAATGTGTGTACATATATATATATATATATATCTACTACTACTTATAGTAGGATTCTATAGTAGGAGGTAGTAGGCAGTACATGTTTGTGTATTATAGGGGACAATGCAGGTACTTATTGGCGCGCGTGATGGTATTATATCTATTCGTAGTAGTAGTATTATTAGGCTTTCTAAGAGGCCCTTTTTAGAAGCCCTACTAGTAGTAGTAGTACTATTAGTACTGCTAATCTTGTAGTGGTAGTAGTAGTAGTAGTACTAATAGTGGTAGTAGTAGTAGTGGTAGTGGCAGTGGCAGTGGTAGTGGTAGTGGTAGTGGTAGTGGTAGTGGTAGTGGTAGTGGTAGTGGTAGTGGTAGTGGTAGTGGTGGTACTGTGCGTACAAGCAACGCCACACTATATGTCTCCGCCTCCGTCTCTTGTCCAGCTTGCAACGGGCGGCGCTCGCAGGCAGCCATCAACAGGTGCAGCAAAAATGCCCGATCTTAATTCGGTGCCTCGATCCCCGCATTCGCTCCGTCGACAGACGTCGCAGCAGATGGCGTCGTCGCCGCCGTCGCTCAGCATCCTGCCGTCGAACCAAGCGGCCATGGCCCATAGCCGCAGCGCCTCAGTATCGTCGCCGCCACTGCACCAGGGCGCGGCTGGCGATGGAGCGGTCGACGCCGGTCCCGGGCCCATGCGACACCCCCGGCCCATGACGGCGTCGGAGCTGCACATGCAGCTGGAGAAGGAACAAGAGGCCGTGGTGAATCGCCTGACGCGTGAGCTGTCTCTTCTGCGGGCTGCCCACAACGCTTCGGTTGCGTCCAACGCCTCGTCGGCCGCCTCGACGACGCACGACGCCCAGCCGGCTGACTCGGGGCCGTTGCCGCCTCATGCCGCTCGTCGCCACCACCGAAACTCGTCGTCGGCCTCGCAGAATGCTCACGTGTCCTTTTCTACCCCTTACTGGCTGGCTGCCCGCCCGCCACAGCCCGTGTCCTTGTCGCGCCAGAACAGCACAGCCTCGTCGCGCCGCAGCCAAACCAGCTCGCCCGTCCCTGCTGCTGCTGCCGCGTCCACGGACCCGTCGAGCTATTTCCATCAACAGCGCGTGCCCTACTCGTCCAGCTCGGTTGCCGCAACGCCGGGCAGTGCCAGCGGTACTGACTCGCATCACTTGAGTCCCGGGCTCATGCCTGCTACATCGCGCTACGAAGAGGCCATATTCCACCGCCGGGAGCTTGAGGCAGCCAAGATGGAGAACGAGAATCTCAAGAAGCGTGTCCGAGAGCTTTGCCTGCAGTTGCAGAGATAGCCTCTGCTTTCATCCCCTACTGCAATGTGCTTTTACCCTGCCAAACTTGGCCCTGGAGCAGTTTTGTCCCGCAGATGCAAGGAACTAGCATCATAGCGATTCCATGTACATATATATAACAGCCGCCATCAACACTACTAACCTATGCTTAAGCCGTCCTTCTGGCCTTGATTTGATGACTCTCTAGGTGGACAAGGGCGTCCCACCTTGTCACAAATTCAAGCCACTTGGCGGGTAGACGGCCAGAAACTGCATAGTACTAAAAGTAGTAAAAAAAAAAAAAGGAAAGAAACAAAGGAATCCGTAGCATGCAGCCATGTGTACCTTGCAACGACGGTGCATGGTGGCTTTTTTGTGGAGAGAATTGCCGCGTCATATGATTGACAATTTGACGGATCCATCTTGGCCGGCCCGTCAGGCAAGGCGAGGGCCAAATAGCACCACCTGGCTGGGCGCCTACAGCTCGCCACCTACTGACGAGTAGCCTGTACATACATGTATACACATATGTACATGTTTGCATACGCCTGCCTCCCAAGGATACATGTCCAAGGATACATGTCCAAGGATACATGTCCAAGGATACATGTCCAAAGATACATGTCCAAGGATACATGCCCAAGAAGGATACATGCCCAAGGATAGGCAGCATGATTAAGAACAACTGTGTGGCATGACTTGACCTCGCCTCTGAGCAAGTAAAACATACGATTAAAACAAGCATGCACAAGTCCAGTCAGATGCAAACCTGCGCCTCATCCCACGGCGGCACTACCACAAGTACATGCTTAGCGTCCTTCCCCAGACCTTTTACCCCAGACCGATTGCTCTAGCCACACCTTGGCGCGCCAAGTCGAGGTACCTGTGCCTACTTGGCTCTGCCTCTCAAGCCTCTGGCGCTGCCCTTGTGTCGGCCTAGGATTTGTACCTGTCCATCTCGGAATACACAAAGCATGACTGCTCAATGCCCAGGGTAGCAGGCACCGTCGCGCCCTAGTCAGCCCTGTCGAATAAGACCAATGGACTGACTTGTTCTTCGCCTTGACCCATACCCCGCCCGTTCTGACCAAGCCTCCAACGGGCTGTAGGCAAAGGTACGGATACAAAGCCACTGGGCGATGCGCAGTACGCCGGGGTACAGTCGACGACACCGTCACCTCTATCTGCCGAGACGCATTCGGTGGACCGGCTTGGTACTCCGAGGTAGTCTGTATCCATCTCGCTGTCAAGGTAGACAGCAGCTGGTCGTACCCGTATGATGTAGTCACCTGTTCCATCAGCCGGCCACGGATGAATAGACTACCCCTTCCTTCCCCTCCTTTCTCTCCGATTCCCCTCCTCTTCCTCCTCCCTTCTTCGTCCGCTCTTCTTTCACCATCAGCAGACACCTAGATTCCCTCACCGAGCCTCTTGACCCGTCTGTTTCTGCCGCCCAGATAGATCAAAGGTCTTGCTAATCATTATCCTTGCAAGCTACTAGTTGATTGCTCAAAGCTAATGGTGAATGCTAGCAGCCAGGCCTCTGCTGCCATCAAGCCCCTTGTTCAATTCTTGAAGCCACACGACTCGACACAATGACAGAACCGCTCTCCAAAGTCGACTCGGCCGTCCAAGGCCTGTCATCATCGCCGCCCAAGGAAAAGGGCCATAGGAGGCAGAGCTCCAGTGCGGCAGGTGTCATGAACATCAATGACTTGGGTAACGTGTCCCGACCCGACCCGACCTGGTGTAGCATCTGCAGTCTTGGCACGCCACTCACACTACGAATTGGATAGAGAAGGAAGGAATTGAACTAGAGCTGCCTGTTGAGACACAAAAGACGGGTTGGTGAGTGCTTGGCCAAGGTCTGATGCTGCAGTCTTTTGTATCCGAGGCTGACTTTTGCTTTTTGTCTAGGAAAATCAACTCGAGCCCTGCGACAATCGATGACCCGAGTATCCTCAAGATTCCGCTCACGAAACCGCCTGTCAAGAAGATTGATCTGCACTTTCCGCTAGGCATGGAAGTGACGGCAAGAAATCTAAAGGGTGTCACCATCAAGGACGCCATGGATGCCATTCACAAGGCATACAAGAAACGAGTGAGTCTTGTCGCGCCTTTTTCTTTTTGGCCTGGAGGCTTTGTCGCGGTGTCGTGATTGTATCAAGATGCACTGACATGTTTACCTCCAAGGCCGACGATGAACTAGACAACCCCTACTTGGCAGGATTCGAATGGGACAAGGAAGAGTCGTGGACGCGATTGGTAGTCCATCTCCAGAAACAGCCAAGCACTTCAGGCGGTGGAGGTGGTAAGAAGAAAAAGAACAAGAAAGAAGAAGAGTAGTGGCACAGGATGACTTGTTGGCAAGACACCCCCCCTCCTCCCCCCCAATAACAGGTGTATAGACTTCTCCAGGGGTCGTTGGCTTTGGCTGGGGTTAGTTGGAAGTCGGCGCTTGGGACATGCTGCTATTGTTCGTAGAGACATGTGCGGTATTTGGTAGTGTCGCTTTGAAATGAACTCGGGGCGGTGGCCACTGTTAAAACTTTGCATGTTTTGAGATACACATAGACGTGCTTGCTGGCTGGCTGGCTGATGCAACTCTCGGGTCTGACAGCCGCATGTCGATTTTGACGGCGGCTCAAGAGATTTGCCGTATTCGTATCGACGAAGCGATGGCTCCCCTACCTATAATGAGTCAAAACCCAAGAGTCGGATCGAGAGCTGTCATGGCATCAGGAGGATAGAATATCTAACATGTGGATTCAATGTGAATCATGTTTGAAGCAAGCCATTAGCAGCAGATTGAATGAGATGAGGATAAAAGTAGGAGAGATGCGGCCCCTCTAGTCTGTGACGATTAGAAGGGGGTAGCGAGCTTGATTTTGACAGCCCATGACGGACACGCTGTTGACCTAGATGGCTTGCAAGCTGAAGAAAGCGGAAGCTACTGTACTTTCAGCCGCACAAAGGCTCATGGGACCGCCCTCAACAAGACGGTATAAACAAGCTTCGCGGGGGCATCTTGTAAAGACTTTGCTAGTCTTGGCTTGGTGCTCCAGCTCTGGCCAGCGGCCTTCAAATAGAGAGATTTCCATGGCTTCAAGAGCTCAAGGACGCATTTTCTTGAATTACATGACCAATTCACTATTGAGATTGTAACCATTTGCCATATTTTGTGCCAGGGCGTTTGAAAATGGACAAGCCCCAGGAGTCTGGAGTTGGTGTCGACGAGGACAAGGGCACGGCTTTGCAAACTCTGAAGCCCATCCCGCAAAGGGTGAGATGATGGGATTGCCATTTTGAAGTCTTGCGGCATGACCCATGGCGTCGTTGCTGTATACTGACCCAAGCTTTAGACGATTCAAGGCATTGAGCCATGCATTAACAAGGAACGCGCTGCGTGAGTCTTGCCTTTTCCCGCCTGGCATAGACATGGACGAAGCCGTCTGACCAGTCTAATGTCTCTAGGCATCCAAACGCGACTGAGGATGACTTGCTCGAGGCCAGGGAGGCGGCGGCCTCGATGACCTTGGAAGGAGTCCGCGCAGTGAGTTGCTACCCAGCAGCAGCAGCCATGTAGACGCATTGTGCCTGTGTGCTAATGCTCTGCTAATGCTCTGCTAATGCTTTGCTAATGCTTACGGCCTCGAGGTAATGACGGATGTGCTTGCCATGCACTCTGCTGACCCCAACTTTCCCTACGAAACGTTGAGGAGAATCCAAGAGTTTCTTGGTAGGCGTTTGTCTCGGGCTGGGGGAGCAAGTAGCTGACTGACAGTGCGCAGCCATCCAAGACGTATTTGAGAATGCTGAAAAGCATCAGGAGCTCATTGACGAAATGAAGCTCGAGGCGGCGCTGATTAATGGCAATAGCCCCTATGCTGAAGTGCGAGCAGTTGTTGACAATCACGACGACCCTTCTCTGCCCGTGTCCACCATGCGCGCCTGGACCATTGGCATCTTCTTTTCCATCGTCTTGGCTCTCGTCAACCAGCTCTTTAGTATTCGACAGCCTTCGATTCGCTTCGACACAAACATTGCGCAGCTACTAGCCTTTCCTCTCGGCAGGGCGTGGCAGAGATGGATGCCGCGCCGCACACTGACGATTCCTTGGACGGCCCACGAGATTGAGCTGAATCCAGGGCCCTTTAACAAAAAGGAGCACATGCTTATTGCCATTATGGCAAACACGTCCAAGAGCTTGCCTTATACAAACTACATCATCTGGACCCAGGTACTGCCGCACTTTTTCGACCAGCAATACGCGCGCAGCTTTGCCTATATTTTCCTCAACGGCTTTGCCACAAACTTTATTGGCTACGGTCTGGCGGGCCTTGTTAGGAGGTTTCTGGTCTATCCCTCGTATTGCGTCTGGCCCTCGTCTCTGGTTACCATTGCACTGAATAGCGCACTGCACGAGGAGCGCGGCCCGTCTGTCCCAGGGCCCTTTGGAACGCAATGGTCCATTTCTCGATATCGCTTCCTGCTCTATGGCTTCTCGGCCATGTTTGTTTACTTTTGGCTGCCCAACTACCTGTTCCAGGTGCTGTCGTACTTTTCGTGGGTGAGTTGGATAGCGCCGGAGAATCGAGAGCTCAACATCTTGGCTGGCATGCAAAACGGGCTCGGGGTAAGTCGACTGCCTCTTGTCTGCCTCTTGTCTGCCTCTGGTCTGCCTCTTGTCTGCCTCTGCTTCTAACACGTGTCGGCCTTGAGCTCTTTAACCCCCTGCCGACGTTTGACTGGAACGTCATATGCTTCACCACGGACCCCTTGGTAGGCTGCCACCCAAAGGCCAACAACAATGTCAAAAGACTGGTCTAATGGAGCCTGCAGATGGTGCCGTCCTTTTCCACCTTTAACGCGGCGGCGGGCATGTTTGTCACTGGCTTCATTGTGCTCGCCGTGTGGTACAGCAACACGTGGAACTCGGGCTATCTGCCCATCAACTCGAACCGCATCTTTGATCACTTTGCAAAGCCCTACAATGTGTCGGCAGTGCTGGACGAGCGCGGCATGTACCATGAGGAGCGCTATCTCAGCTACTCGGCTCCCTACACCACGGCGGCAAAGGCACTCGTCTATGGCTTCTTCTTTGCCAGCTACTCGGCTGTTGTGACTCATGTGGCCCTGCACCACCGCTACGAGTTCAAGATGGGCCTCTTGAGCCTCTTCAAGGAACTGCAATTCAGCAAGCTGCTGGTCAAGCTCCGCCTGAGGAAGCCAAGCCCAGACGACGAGCCTGTGACGCCTAGCCAGGGACAGAGCGAGTACCGGGACATACACAACCGCCTCATGGCTGCCTACCGAGAGGGTGTGTGGCCTGGATGCCAGCTTGCCGTCTTGCATCCTGCTAATCCGCAGAGCATAGTCCCGCAATGGTGGTATTTGTGCACCCTCGTCATCTCCATAGTGTCTGGCGTGCTCGGCATCGCTCTTTGGCCGACATATACTTCGCCTGCTGTTGTTCTCTATGGCATTTGGCTTTGCCTTGTATTCGTCGTTCCGGCCGGCATTGTCCTGTCCATGACGGGCATTGAAATGACACTCAATGTGCTTGCTGAATTCATTGGCGGCATCATGGTGCCTGGCAATGCCCTGGCCATGAACTTTTTCAAGTCTTATGGGTCCGTCCTTTTTCTTTTTCTCTTGTTGCCTTCTTGTTGCCTTTTTTCTCTTCTTTCCTTCTTCTTCTTGCCTTGTTGCCTTCTTCTCAAGAGTTCCCCCCCTTGTTGCCTTTTTTCTCTTCTTCCCTTCTTCTTCTTGCCTTGTTGCCTTCTTCTCAAGAGTTCCCCCCCTTGTTGCCGGCTGCCAGCTCAAAAAAAATCTCTTGGTCTAGCTATGTCACATGTGCGCACGCGCTGGCCTTTGCCAACGATCTCAAGGTGGCTCACTACGTCAAGGTAAGCAAGCTGGTGCGCCAGAGTAAACTTGTCGAGCCTGCCCTCCAAGCTGACGCCCGGCCAGATCCCTCCGCGAGTCACCTTTACAGGCCAGATTCTCGCCACGCTTCTGTCCACAGTTATATGCACTGGCATCTTGAAGTTCCAGGCAAGCAGCTGCCTCTCCGCCACTGGCAGCTCTTTTGAATGCTCACAGCAGCTAGATGGAAATCAAAGGCGTCTGCACCACGCAGCCGCCCATGCGCTTCTTTTGCCCCGGCCCAAACACCTTTTACGCCTCGTCTGTGCTCTGGGGCACCATTGGACCCATCAAGGTCTTTGGCAAGCATGGACAGTACAAGTGGCTGCTCCTGGGCTTCCCGGCCGGCATCCTCCTCGTTGTCGCCGTCTGGGCGCTGAGGAAGACGTGGCCCGACTCTCGCGCTCTACGCCAGGTGCACGTCGTGGCCCTGCTGGCGGGATCGCTTCACTGGGCGCCCTACAGTGAGTCGGGCCGGCAGACACAAGGGGGTTTGATGCTGACAGGCCAGGCTTCTCGTATGCCTGGCCGGCTGTGCCCATTGCCTGGCTCTCGTGGATCCGCATTCGCAGCCGCTATCTGGCCTTTTGGTCCAGGGTGAGTTGGTCTGCTGTTGTTTTTTGGAGCCTGTGCAGCTTGTGTGCTAATCACTGTCAACCTCTGCTCGATATGTGGCGGTCCCCCCCTTTCCAGTACAACTTTGTGCTCTCGGCCTCGCTCTCGGCCGGCGTCGCCATGTCTGCCATTGTCATGCTCTTCTCGGTCCAGTGGGCCGGCATCCGCGTCGACTGGTGGGGCAACACACAGCCCTTTCGTGGCTGCGAGGGCAAGCCCTGTCTGCTCAAAGTCTTGGGCCCAGGCGAACGCTTCTATCCGTGGTGGGATGGCAAAAAGGTGCCGGCGCCATGAGTCTTGAAGTGCCAGTTGCCAGGGCTGCCAAGAGGGAACAGCAAACACAAAATGTCTATTCCCTAGCAAAAGTCTGTAGCTTCTACTCAAATGCCACCTACAGAGTCGGCCTCCCTCGTCTGCTGTTCTTGCTCGTCTTCATCACTCTCGTCCTCTAGGGCCCAGTCTCGCCAGTGCTCCCCACGGAGCCAGCTGATGCCCTGGCGCCATGCAGGCTCGTGCACTGCGCGTGCATCGCGCTCGTAGACAATGCCCGTCACCATGAGGGCCAAGGTAAAGACGGCAACCTCGGCGCCGCGCATGGCGGACCACCAGCGGCGCTTGACACCCACCTTGTAAAGGCTGTCAACGCTGGCGCGCGCACTGTGCATGAAGACGGCACGGCCAGAGCGGCGCTCAAGCCAGGCCCAGAGCCCGGCCAGAAAGCCGCCGACAAAGAAGCGCTGCGTGGCAAGGACATGGCGCGGCAAGTAGTTTTGAAAGAAGCATATGGATGCCCATGCCGTCGAGATTGCGCCAGTGACAAAGGCCGACATGCCCAAGGCTCGGGCCACGATGCGCTGCAGCGTGACAAAGGGGTAGCTGTGCAAGGTGCCGAAGCGCAAGGCAATAGTCAGGGCCGAGTAGAGGCCGAGGAAGAAGCGTGCAAAGAGAGGAAAGGAGTCGAGCCAAAAGGTCAGATAGGTGCGAAGACACGAGGGATCGTTGGGATGCAGCGTGGCGCACGACAGAGACGTGATTAGAGGGTGAGCGCGTGAGGTTAGAGGCGAGACGAGCTGCAGGGAGCGAGGCAAGGCTTCCTTGGTGGGGAACATTGTTGGCGAAATATAAGGCCTTGACGAGTAGCATGGTCAGCATGGTCAGCATGCAAAGCAGACAAAGGGACAAGGCAAGACGTACGGCCAGTCAAGGCGCGCCATTTCGGCCAGGCTGTGGACAATGTCGTGCGTCTTGGGCCATGGCAGCGACGCGGGCCAGTCGCGCGGGCGCTTGTGCAAGTAGGCCGAAGAGTTGTTGAAGATGAAGCTGCCATAGGCTTCTGGGAAGCAGTCGCTATCAAAGACGCAGGCGTGGAGCAGCTGGGCACTGGCAAGCGGCTGCAGCATCCAGCTGCCAAACCACCAGGGACGCTCCCTCTTGCTGCCCTTGTGGAAGCCCCAGATGGCGCCCTCCATCTCGCAGGCATTCCAGGCAAATTCGAGGGCGCGAAACATGGCAAAAATGGCAATGGAGAGGCGCAGCTGCTGCGAGGGATAGATGCCCAGGCCCAGGCCGGCCAGCGAGGCGCCAATGGCAGGGGCATACGTCGACGTCAGCGCGGCGGCTGTGCGTGGATTGCGGCGGCGAAAGGGCTCGGCCTGGGCGTCGAGCAGCTGAGCCCTCAGACGGGATATGAAGCGGAAGATGAGGCGGTAGAGCACCAGAATGGTGGAGAGGGACAGCGAGAGGCGGAGCGCGTGCGAGGGCGGCTGCTGCGGGCTGGAGACGAGGCGTCAGTATGGTCTAGGGGCTGCTCTAGGGGCTGCTCTAGGGGCTGCTGCTCACGCCTTGTCTCTGCCCGCCCCGAGGCGCCTCTTGACGCCATGCCAGGCCTTGGAGCCCAGCCACGTCACCACCAGCACACGCAGCCCGTGCCGCACCGCCCTGGCCTTGTAGTCGTCGTGCCCGCCGCTGTCTGCTGCCGGCTGCAGCGCCTTGTCCACGCTGGCTGGGCTGGGCACGTGTCGGCGCACCACGCGAGACTTGGACAGCATGTAGCGGTGCAAGCAGGCGTATTCCTTGGCCGAAACTGTGTAGCGCAGTGTGTTGCGCAGCACCGCGTCTGCCGTTGCCCTGTCACGGGGCCCACGTGGCCAGGCTGCCGCCGTCGTGTCGCCTCCTTGAGCAGTCGCCATGTCGTCGCCTTGAGCAGTCGCCATGTCGTCTCCTTGAGCAGTCGTCATGTCGCCTCCTTGTGCCCCCCGACTACATACAGCAAGCCAAAACAAGCCCAAGCCGCTCTCGAGGAGACGAGACACTCCGAGCCTGCTAACCACGGACAGCGGTGCGTGGACAAACCAAAGGGAAAAACTCGACGAGGCAGCAAGCCCTTATAATCACGACACCGAGGCACTCGACCCAGATGACCCAGATGCAACCACCTCGGCTCACCCTCATGCGCCTGCCCCGATGCTCCCTGCACTATAAACATTGTATAATCATGGGTCCCTAGTACTAGTACATGCTTACTTGCAATGCAGCCGCCTACTAACTCTAAATTGCTTCCAATAACACGCACGCTTCTACCAAGGCCATTTCCAATAAAAGTCAACATTACCCACCACCGCTACTACTACTAACTACTAACTACTACTACTACTACTACTACTCTTACTACTACTAGCAGAAAATACTAGAAGTACTACCTCCCTACATTAGTATGTAGATACTACTGTACTACTAATCTAGGCTAGGTAACTTGGGGTGGTATTGTGTACTTGAGCTCTCTCTCTCTCACATGCACAAAGTCTCGCTCCTCTTCAACCTCGATTACAAAAAAAAAAAACCCCATGCCTCATCACATCAACACCATCCCTCAATCCCCCCCCCACCGCCCGCAAATGCATCGCTTCCTTGCTCATTGCCAACTGCTGCCCCGTCCTTTGACCAAGCAATTAATGACCACGAGAAAAATCAACATGTTGCTATGCTTTGCTTTTCATGTCAGGGAATCGAACCGTCTTGAACAAAACACGAGGCGAAAAAGACCCTTCTCCATGGTCCCTTGTAAGCAAGACTGACACAAGACACAGCCAACAAACAGCCCAAAAGTGGCAGGGCCTATCCCTGACTGCTTGCAAATGAGAAATCCGACACGGGCCATCTCGTCAAAGCAACAAAATGTATTCGTCAATCGTCAGAGCAAACAGAGCCTGCCAGCTTCATGGGAATTGGCTGGTGGCTCTCTTCTGCTGCCGCACCACAGGCATCCAGCTGCGCTTGACTGACAAACTCTCCGAGTTGCCCCGGTGCACCAGCTCTTCCCGCCAGCCAAGCGCTGTCCAACGGCCAATGCTCTTTGGAGTAGGGCTTTCGAGAGCCCTCAGAATAGCGTCCGAGTCGCCAACTCGCCCGTCGAGCACCGCCTCCAAGCCACCTGCGCGACGTGCTTCGCGTTGCTTAACCGCTTGTTTGATTGCACCACGACGCGCCTCCCGACTGCTCACCATTGGCCCCGGAGACTCGGCAATGATGCGCAAATAGGTAAATGGGAGATTAAGCAAGACACGAGACAGCACCAAATGCTGCACTGGCTGCGCCTCATTGCTACTCCGCTGTGTCCCCGTCTCGGTGCATTTGCCATCTTCACATATTGAAAGATCGCCAAACTGTATATTTGCGATTTGCTGCGGCCGACGGCCACGTCCAAGCTGCACCGCCGGTGTCTGTTTCGCCGCCGCTTCGGTGCCCACCTCGGCCGATGCCTGAGCATATTTAGGAAACCGGGCGTACCCACAGTCGCTTCCCAATTCTTCCTCGCCCGAGACGAGCTCAAACTTGGGCGGCATGTTCTGAAGCACAAACAACGCAACAGCGTCAAGCAGCGTCCGTGATCCGTCTCCGTACCTGTATGACTCATGAGTACCGTAATCCACCAAGTCTTCCAATGCAAACTCGAGTCCTCTCTCCACTGTCTGCCAGTTGAGCAGTTGTGTTGCCACCTCACATCCCCGGCGAACAACGGGACCCAGACCAAGCAAGTCTCCAGCAGCAGCATACGACAGAGAAAAGTCAAACTGTTGGTCACCAGAGCCAACCTGCACCGTTTCGCCCATGTACGTCTGGTTGGGCGGAGGACCCATGAGCAAAGGCAACCCGTAGAGTCGCTGCACTGCCATGTAAAGAGAATCTGAGCGCACCCATCTGCTGTCGGTTTTGACAAGCAGAGTGGGCACTATGCTGTCTTGGCTGTTCACTGGTAAAAGTGTCGACAATTTAGGGCTTCGAGACAAGATGATTCGATGGGCAGGAATGCGCATCAACGGCGCTCCGTCGTCCAGCTGACCAAGCTCCAGCGTGCAGTCTGCTAGGTCCGACGAACCAAAAAGTTGCTGAATGTATCCAATGAGGCCATCGCCGTTATCCGGAAAGGGCACCATGGGCTGCGGCCCAAGACTGCCCATCATCCTGTGATAACTCAGAGGCCTCAGCATGGCATTAGGTGCATCCGGCGCACGGAAAGCACTGGCCGCCATTGTCTCTCCATTCCCATGGCCCCCCGGACCAAGCTGGCCAAACATGCCATCCTCGGCGAGGTGGTTGGGCGATGGCGCATCTTGAAAGCTCAGAGGTGTGTGAGGACCATAGCTGGCTCCGTACGGTGGATACGAGTCCATGACGGCATAGCCCATGGCAGGGCGCGCAAATGCATCCATGTTGGCAACCTGTGCTGCATCTGCGCCATATGGGGCAACGGGCGAGATGGCACTTGGCGGATGAGGGATGCCGGCAGAAAGGGGGGGCGCAGGGGAGGAACTTTGAGAGTCCTGAAAAGCACCAAAGTGAATGCTTCCGTTGCTCAAATGGGCCTGGTGTATATGCTGTGGTCCATTGGGCGGACCGGGCTGTGGACCTGTAAAAAAATCCCCCTGGCCCAAAATGCCGGGCGGACGGTTGGTCGGCGGGAATGAGGGCATTGGACCAAGATTCGGCGTTGCAACATACGGTGGCGGTGGCGGCAAGAGGGGCGGAGCTGGTGTCTGGGCGTTGGCGTCTTCAACTATAGTCAGAGTCAGCACTTGCAGTCAAGATCTCAGATTGGGCACCAAGACACTGACCGGACTCCAACGCAGGCCCTGCTTCAGCTACACAACCGTTGTCCATGCCTGGAGTTTGGGACGAGCCCTCAGAAGCTTGCCGTCGCATCGAGTGCTCTGATTGAAGCGCAGCCACAGAGCCGTTGCACGCCGTTTGCGCCTGTGCAATCAAACTGACATGTGAGTCAGCTGCAGCAAGAGCTGTAGCATCCAGCCTCACTGTTGAGCCGCTCGCCACCAATGCCGGCTGGTCGGCAGCCGCAGGCGCAATAGAGTTAAGCGAAGGAGTAGAGACACTATATGGCCCAGACCCCTTCTTGTCTGCCTCTTGTCCGACAGAGTTGTCCACTTGAGCTGCGTCGCCCACGTCCGGCCGACGTGCAGGGGAAGAAGACGCAGTCGCGGCCTTTGTCTCAAGTCGTCCGTTGGCCTCGTCGGGGCGCCGCGTCGCATCGTGAGGTGGATGTGCATGGACAGTAATCGACGTTGACGGCGCCGGGCGTTTGACGCGGGACAGCGGCAGCACAGGCACTACAGTCTTACCGGCGGGTTGTTTGGCGGCGATGCGAGACTTGGGCGGCGGCGTCATGGTGCATAAAGAAGTGCTCAGACTGCGTCTTGCAGCTCGCGACAACGATTGCAGCCAGGTCAGACGGCAGCAAAGGCCCGTAATAAAGGCAGCGCACCAGCTTGCTGCAGCAAGAGATGGGAGAGAGACAGCGAGCTGCGCGGAGGGGCGCAAGTGCCAAAGGCCAAGACGATGGGCGATGGGAAGACGTAGATACTCAAGAGAAAAAAAATCGCCCCAAAGTCCTCAGAGGCAGACAAATTTTAAGTAGTTGGGAAACGGTTCATCGAGTCCGTCCCGACAGGCTAAAACTCGACGTTTCTCTCACGGCTCTCGGCCCTCCAGACGGAGCTCGAGGTACGAAGCTGTTTGGAGAGCCCGCCGGTCCCAAGGACGGGGAGGTAGCCGCGGGAGAGGAAAGGATGTGACTTTAACGACGATGCAAAAAAAAAGGCGATGTTTTAACTTGTGTGGTCCACTCGACTTGACGACGACGACAAGTACAGGTACTTTGTCGCCCAGTCAGGCAGGCCCGTGTAGCCAATGGGCCAGCCGACTTGGCACCTGCTATGCGCAGTGCTCGTCTCCGCTATATGGACCTCTACGCGAAATCTTGTGCGCAGAGAAAGCAGGTGCTTACACATGTCTCCAGCGCATCTACCTACTTAGTAGTAGTACTACTACTACAAATAAGTGGCGCAGACTTTTACTGTAGCAGTAGCAGTAGCAGTAGTAGTAGTAGGTAGCACTACTACCTTAGTACTATAGTAGTGGCTTCGCCGCAAACGCTTCTACTCCCATGTCACGAGGTACAGGTTTTTATCTATGTAGATACTACTAGCGCTAGGCGCTCGAGACCAAGATCAAAACCAACAAAGGAGCCGCAGGGGCCGCTTTCTGCGCGCGAGCTGGCAAGTGTAGCATTGTCCATGGCTGGTTTATCTATACTACTCACCTACCTTACTGCCTCGGTGTCTCCGAGTCCCTACATACATACATGTGGATAAGCAGACGGTTAAGCCAAGCCCTCCCCCCTGATAAGTCTGGCAACAAGAACATAGACAAAAATGAGGAGACCCGCAACAAGCACCTTGTTGCGATATATCCAGCCACGACCAGCATTGCGCTGCTGAACGACGGCCTCGACGACAGCCTGTGTCTGGTTGCCACTTGACCCGCTTATCCCAAGCTGGGGGCGACACGACGAGCCTTGCTCATCCACCAATAGGTTCCCGGTGGCCGGGTCAATATTGTGCTCTTTGATCCACTTCCAGTTGACAGCGTCCTGCTCCGGCCATTCTGCGCGAAACTTGGCTCCTCCGTCGCCCGCCTTGACATTGCCCTTCTGCGCCGGACTGGCCTTGGAATACGACCCTCCGCCTGTCGAGTTCCACCATGGCGACAACGAAGCCAGATACTGTCTTTCTTGCGAGGTTGACGATATGGATCCCGTCGTCATCTCATCGCTTGTCATGAAGGAAAGAAGACCGACGAGAATAGTGGACACCTCCCAGGCAGGGTTGAAAGACTTTGGGTGAAAGTCTGATATAGAGAGACAGAGGCGCGTTGATGGCTGGAAGCGGCCCGAAGGCGTGTGCATCATGATTGCCGGAGGCGCAAACGGATAGTTGGAGGGGAACAGCAAGGTGCCCCAGTACTGGCCTCTGTGATAGGGCGTATCCTCTGGACCTGTAATGATGTAGTGCCACCTGGAAGCAGTCACGTCAGCCGGCAAGAACATGTGGCCATTCAGGGCGGGCCAAATCGTACTCGAGAATGTTGGACTCGGAAGGGTGAGCCTTGATGTATGGCGGTGGGTTCTCGCTAATCGACTTGAACTCGCGAGTTAACTGCGCAGTCGTCAGCCTGCTTCAGCCCCATGCGCATGTCAAATGCCTGATCCTAGGCATCCTGGACATACCCGTTTCTCAGCCGCTTTGCTGGCCATGGTCTCGTCGCAACAGCCGACTCAACGGCGCCGAGGGGGGAGAGGTTTAGGGTAGTCGGGCAAGGGAGCAAGAGAACGGCGGCGTAGCCTGGCAACTGTAGCTAGAATTACCGAGGGTGTTTCCAACGCCGCGACAAGTTGATGCAGGAAGAAGGAGATGAATGAGTTGAAACAGTCCTAGTTTACGCCGCGACCTGGCCCATTCCACACCACTCGGCGAAGCCGCCAAGGGTGCAATAAGCCACCTCTGAGCTTACTAAGCCGCCCACAAAACGTCGTCGTATTCGCACTGACGCTCGGCTTTTTGATCGCCATGCTTCCACTTCATCGCAAACACATGGCCAACCAAGAGACTCGACCTCGGCCACTCGGACTAGCAACATGACGGTTTCAAGTTCAAATGTACGTTGAGCCAGTGGATATGTAGCCGTAGCGAATGGTTAATGGCTTCATCAGTCCCAATTGCAGTCACAAGGACCGCTCGACAAACTGCAATCCGACTCGCAGCATGTCTTGGACGCTGCCCCGTCATCACCGGGCTTTCGCAGCCTGGATGAGGAGGCGAGAGAGCAGCGACTGGCCCAAACTGTCAGGCAGCTATTCCCCCCGCCATGAGCGCCGCAATTCCTGACGCTCGTCCTCTAGATGGCCGACCAGATGTCCATGCCAATGACCATTAGCGACATATCCGTCACTGGGGCCAGCAACATACGCCGCGGCTTTCTCGATCCCATATTCTCACCTCTGCTCGCCGACAGTCCCAATGCACCCTCAACCCTTGGCCAAATACTGTCCAGCATCCAACAGGCGAGTGCCAGACTCTCGGGCCTACGTTTGTCTCACCACGCCACCCACGAGAGGCCCTGCCGCTGGCTGATGGACTTTTACCAGAAATTTTACGAGAAGCTCCTCAGATCGGCATATCTCAGTCTGTCCACGTCGACCCTTTAACTAGCCCGACCGACGTCAGCGTATCGGTAGGCATCCGGGAGTTGCCACGATTCAAGCTTCAGACGGGAACCGATGTTGGGAATGGAGAAGGATCCGCGTACGGATCTCTTTTATGGCGCAATATGCTTGGAGGCGCCGAGATGCTCACATTGAACGCCAAGGCGGGCACGCGCACAAGATCGGCCTATAGTGCCACGTTGAGCGCGCCCGTGCGCAGTAATCCCGACACCATGATCTCGCTTCAGGGATTAGCATCAGCGGCAGACAAGCCATGGGCGTCGCATGAAGAGGTGGTCAAGGGTGCTTCAGTACGCTTCTCATGGCTCAGTCCGAGTAGAGACATGCACTCTGTGGAATATTCGGGTGCTTGGCGTCAGATGACTGGGCTCTCAAGTGGCGCAAGTCCTACCGTGCGCCACAACGCTGGCGACTCGGTCAAGAGCGCTATTACTCACACGTTTTGCAGAGAGCGACGGGACAATCCGCAGCTTCCACAGAGCGGCTACATGCTGCGTTGGATGCTACAGCTTGCTGGTGTCGGCCCCCTTGGAGGAGATGTTGCCTTTTCCAAGAGCGAAGTGGAAGTGAGCGGGGCTCTGCCGCTGAATGTTCCCGGAAGCCGAAAAGGGACCGGAATTTCCATTGGAGCAGGTCTGAGGACAGGCATGCTCTGGCCCTTGCCTCTTGGCTTCGACTTTGGGGGTAAAGCACTTCCCAGCCGGCTCAACGATCGCTTCATGCTGGGCGGACCGACAGATGTGCGCGGGTTCAAACTTGGGGGACTGGGTCCGCATGATGGACAGGATGCCGCTGGAGGAGATTTCTTTGCAGCTGGAAGCGTCAACATGCTGTTTCCACTGCCTTACAAGGGGCCTGATTCCGGACTTCGGTTCCAGGTGTTTGCCAATGGCGGACGGCTGATAGCACTCGACAACTCGGGCAAGAGTGGCAGTGAGCATCTGACAGCTCAGACAATCAGGCAGGCCATGTTTGGGGCCGTCAGCGACGTGCTTAGCGGCTCGCCCAGTGTTGCAGCCGGCGTGGGCCTTGTGTATGCACATCCTGTGGCCAGGTTTGAGCTCAACTTTAGCTTGCCGCTGATGCTGCGACAAGGCGAAGTTGGAACCAAGGGGCTGCAGATGGGCGTCGGCATCAACTTCTTGTGAGCAATTGGTTCTGGCGTGATAGAATTTGATGAGGCGGTTTGTACGATGAGTGGGAGCTGTGATTGATGAAGCGGCTGAAACAATTGGTGTCAAAGAAGCAGCCACTGTCGAATAGTGTGCAGCAAGGGCGGGTGAGTGAGCACATGCTACATCAAGTAGTCTGTAACTACTATGTAATAATGAATAAAAGGCGGCTTTTTGCTTGACTCACAATACTGCGACCAAGGTGGGTAGCCGGCTTACCGAGGGCTATATTATAGTCAAATGGCTATGAGAATTTCACACGACAGTCTAGACGACGGAGTTTTTTTTTTCGTCTTTTTTTTTCGTCTTGTTTTTTCGCATTTACTTAGTACACCATTATTCCGGTACTTGATGTGGTATGTCCATGTTCGCCGCGGGCCGAGCCGGTGATAAAGGTGAAAGAAGATGAAACAAAAAGTTCATTCATGGTACGAATACGAGAATTGAAAAGAAGAGACCAAGCAAGCGGCACGGATGCGGGTGATTCGAGGGCCCGGAGTAGTTGGTTACAGCGAGATGAAAGAGAAAAGAGGTAGGTGACATTGCGGAGTTGAGGCGGAATACAGGCTGGTGGTGGTGGTGGTGGTTAAGGATGGGCAGCGCCAAGAGGATGATGACTCGACCAAGTGACTGCAGCGATAGTGACTGCAACGATAGTGACTGCAGCGACAGTGAGTGGAAAAGGATGACACTGCTGACTGAAGGAGACAGGGGCAGCGGAAACGCGGGGCACCGGACTGGTTCAAGACCCCGATGGGGCGGCAGGGTTTGGGCCCAGCGGCTCTCTACCGCCCGCAGAGGGACAAGCTACTCTTACTACTAGTACTACTATACTACTAGTAGTAATATGCCCTAGGTGATATCTTAGAGTTAGTACTAGTAGTTACTAAATGTACGTATCTGTTAGGTAGTACCCTATGCGTACTAGTAGTAGTAGTAGCCAAGGTGTACACTGGCATGCATACTACAGTCTGTACCTGTGTTGGCTGTGGCGCCCAAGACAATGCAGCAATACATGCAGGCCTTGTTAGTCGTGTCCGCCCACTCGGGTCGCCGACACAGTCACCTCCAATCTCCGCAGCCTGCGCAGCCAATATTCCACGCTCGTCAGGCACAAGCACTATCCGTATCTGGGCACCATTGCCGTCCCAACGCACTCATATCAAAGACGACTGTTCTGCGGGGATTCGACTAACAGTAGTAGCTAACTGAGGTATTATTAGCGGAAACAGGGGCTCGGTCCGTGCAACATGTGTATACACTCTGGTACTTTGTTCGGGTCTCCCGTCTACCACGCAAGCCCTCGCTACACCTTGCCAGGCCCCGGCCCAAAGCTCAGATGCGTACGCGAGACCAAGTATCCGAGCCCCAGTCGCCAAGTTACCATGGCCCCAAACCCGTCTTCTTTGTTACTCTCTGTCTTTGCTTCCCAGTCTAACCCTGTCAGCCCATGTTGACCTACTAGTGGAATACCTGGTTGATATTTTCTCTTCTCAGCCCGCCAAGTCATAATGCTAAAGGTTGCCACCTGTTCTCAACCTTCTTCCTCTTTGTCCTGTCCTATATATGGCATGGTGTGCTTTCGCCATGTCAGCCGGCCCAACTTCACAGCCTGTTTCTCTTTTTGCTCTTTTCCCCAAGCGTGTTTCTCAGTCCCTTTATCCCAGCCCTTGTTGTAGCTTGGAGGCGTGTCTCTTGAGTTGAAGCCCCGCTTGATAATATAGGGCTTCTCTGCCCAGCCAGCCAGGCTTTGTACAGGCCTCTTGATGACGCCATGTACGGCATCAATGCAAACTACGACGCCACTGCGGTATCCAGAGGCGCCTCGGCCGACGACGACCACAATGCTGCTGCTGCGCACTTGCGAGATGTCCCTTCCTCTCTCAACGACGAGCAGCAGTCTCCCACCGCCACTGAGACAGAAGATGACTCCGAGTCAGCCGCGGTGGAGTTGGCTCGCCGTTCATCAGTCGTCGAAGCTCTGGCTCGCTCTTACTCGCGGTCGTCTGCAGCCGGAGCTGGGCCAAGCAGCAAGCTGCCCAACAACCCCTTTTTGGCCGGCCCGGATTCGCCACTGAATCCTGCCTCTCCCAATTTCAGTGGCCACGAGTGGGCAAAGGCCATTGTTGAGCTCGTCGCTCAAGATACTACCGGCCATGGCTTCCGTTCAGCCGGCGTTTGCTTCGGCAAGCTCAACGTTCACGGCTTCGGTGAGCCCACCGACTACCAGAAGGACGTGGGCAACATTTGGCTTTCCACTCTTGGCACCGCTGCTCGCCGCGTGCTGAGGTCTGGCGGTAGACAGCGCATCGACATCCTGCGTGGCCTTGACGGAGTCGTCCGCAAAGGAGAGATGCTAGTTGTTCTCGGACCGCCTGGCTCAGGTTGCTCTACCTTTCTCAAGACGATTGCTGGCGAGATGAATGGAATCCATCTCGACAAGGATTCCTACTTTAATTATCAAGGTGAGTCTCCATCTTGTCATTCCACTCATCTCTTTGGCCTCTTGGCAACAGCGGCTAACATGGCTGTTGAGCACAGGCCTCTCGGCCAAGGAGATGCATTCGAGCCATCGTGGCGAGGCCATCTACACGGCAGAGGTTGACGTTCACTTTCCCCAACTGACTGTTGGAGACACACTCACCTTTGCTGCAAGAGCCCGCCAGCCGCGCCGCCTTCCCCTCGGCCTAGACCGCAACCAGTTTGCTCAACACCTGCGTGACGTCGTCATGGCCATGTTTGGAATTTCCCATACCGTGGATACACGCGTTGGCAATGAATTTGTTCGTGGCGTTTCGGGCGGCGAGCGTAAGCGTGTCACCATTTCCGAGGCGGCTCTGTCGGGCGCTCCGCTGCAGTGCTGGGACAATTCGACCCGTGGCCTCGACTCGGCCAATGCTGTCGAGTTTTGCCGCACTCTGCGCCTGCAGACGGATCTTTTTGGAAGCACTGCCTGTGTCTCGATATACCAGGCGCCACAGAGTGCCTATGATCTCTTTGACAAGGTCCTTTTGCTCTACCACGGCCGTCAAATCTTTTTTGGCCGCGCCGATGCCGCCAAGCAATACTTTATCAATCTCGGCTTCGACTGTCCTCCTCGCCAAACCACGCCCGATTTTCTTACCTCGATGACCTCTCCTCTTGAGCGTCTTGTCCGTCCCGGCTTCGAGGCCAAGGCTCCTCGCAGCCCAGATGAGTTTGCAGCTGCATGGAGCAATAGCGCCGAATACAAGGCCCTGCAGGCAGAAATAGCCCAGTACAAGGAGCATCATCCCATCAATGGCCCTGATGCTCAAGCCTTCCGCGCCTCCAAGCAGGCCCAGCAGGCAAAGGGCCAGCGCAAGAACTCGCCCTTTACTCTCTCTTATGCCCAACAAGTCAAGCTCTGCCTGTGGCGCGGTTGGAAGCGACTGATTGGCGATCCGAGTCTTACTGTTGGCGCACTCATCGGAAATTTCTCCATGGCCCTCATCATTGGTAGTGTTTTTTACAACCTAGACGACTCTTCTTCCAGCTTCTTCCAGCGAGGCGCCTTGCTCTTTTTTGCCTGTCTCATGAACGCCTTTGCTTCTGCCCTCGAGGTGGGACTCCCTTGTCATTCGAGAATGAGTTGCGACGGCTGCTAACAAGATTACTTCTTAGATTCTCACCCTCTATGCTCAAAGGCCGATTGTGGAAAAACACAGTCGTTATGCTCTCTATCATCCTTCGGCCGAGGCCGTTGCCTCGATGCTCTGCGACATGCCGTACAAAATCGCAAACGCAATCGTATTCAACTTGACGCTCTACTTCATGACCAATCTCCGCCGGGATCCCGGCCATTTCTTCTTCTTCCTGCTCATCACCTTTTCAACGGTTCTTGTCATGTCCATGATCTTCCGGACCATAGCATCGGCCTCTCGTACTCTGTTCCAAGCTCTGGTGCCGGCCGCCCTAATCATCCTCGATCTCGTCATCTTCACCGGCTTTGTGCTGCCCAAGCGGTACATGCTAGGCTGGTGTCGCTGGCTAAACTATATTGACCCTCTGGCGTACGCCTTTGAGTCGCTCATGGTCAATGAGTTTCACAATCGGCGATTTAGATGCACACAATACGTGCCCACGTCGCAGGCGCCCAACTCGAGAATGGCGGCCGCCTTGGCCAAGTATGCAGGTGTGGGTGGCGAGAATCAGGTTTGCAGCTCTGTTGGAGCTGTCCAGGGCCAAGACTTTGTCAGCGGCGATGACTACGTAGGCTCCAACTATGACTACCAGTGGAGCCACCGGTGGCGCAACTTTGGCATTGTCATAGCCTTCATCGTCTTTTTCCTCATTTGCTACATGACTGCCGCCGAGCTCGTATCCGAGAAGAAATCCAAGGGCGAAGTGCTCGTCTACCGCAGAGGCCACAAGCCAGCTGTGGCCAAGAATGCCGAAAAGAAGAGGCTTGATCCCGAGGCTGCCATGAGCACTCTGTCGCCCATTCTCACGGCTGCCAGCGATGCGCATCGGCGAGCCAAGGAAAAGTCTGGTGGGGGTGGAATTCTCCAAGAGCAAACCTCCGTCTTCCAGTGGCATGACGTGTGCTATGACATCAAAATCAAGGGGCAAGACCGCCGCATCCTGGACCATGTCGACGGCTGGGTCAAGCCTGGCACGCTGACGGCTCTCATGGGTGTTTCTGGAGCCGGCAAGACAACTTTGCTCGACTGTCTGGCAGATCGGACGTCAATGGGTGTCATTACAGGCGAGATGCTGGTCGATGGTAGGCCTCGGGATACCTCGTTTCAACGCAAAACAGGCTACGTCCAACAGCAAGACTTACACTTGCAGACGACAACGGTGCGCGAGGCACTTAATTTCAGTGCTATTTTGCGGCAGCCGGCCCATGTGCCCAAGGAGGAAAAGCTTGCCTATGTGGACGAGGTGATTAAGCTCCTGGAAATGGACGAGTACGCAGACGCCGTTGTGGGTGTTCCCGGCGAAGGACTCAATGTTGAGCAGCGCAAGCGCCTGACTATTGGCGTCGAGCTGGCTGCTAAGCCACCCCTGCTGCTGTTTGTGGATGAGCCGACGTCGGGGCTCGATTCACAGACGTCGTGGGCTATTCTCGACCTGTTAGAGAAGCTCACCAAGGCCGGCCAAGCCGTCTTGTGCACCATTCATCAGCCCTCAGCCATGCTCTTTCAACGCTTCGACCGCCTCTTGTTCCTAGCCAAGGGAGGCAAGACGGTGTACTTTGGCGACATTGGACACAATTCAAAAACCATGACGAGCTATTTCGAACGACACGGGGGCTCACGCTGTCCCGATGAGGCCAACCCTGCCGAGTGGATGCTGCAAGTAATTGGCGCCGCGCCTGGATCGTCGACGGAAATCGACTGGTTCGACACGTGGCGCAATAGCGACGAGTACGAGGCGGTTCAGACGGAGCTTGCTAGAATCAGGCAAGAAGGGGCAACGGTGCCGGTCAGCCAGATTATTGGCCAAGAAGACGAGGACCGTGGCAGCTACCGCGAATTTGCGGCGCCCTTTTCGGTGCAGCTCAAGGAGAACCTGTTTCGCGTATTCCAGCAGTACTGGCGCACGCCCGTCTACATCTACTCCAAAACGGCGCTGTGCACTCTGGTATCCCTCTTTATCGGTTTCATATTTTTCAGAGCGCCCAATAGCATCCAGGGGCTTCAGAATCAAATGTTTGCCATTTTCCAGCTCTTTACCGTCTTTGGGCAGCTGGTACAGCAGTCGATGCCGCAGTTTGTGGTGCAGCGGTCTCTGTACGAAGCGCGGGAGCGGCCGTCCAAGGTGTACTCGTGGAAGGTGTTTATGCTGTCGCAAATCATTGTCGAGCTGCCGTGGAATGCGCTCATGGCGGTCATTATGTATTTTTGCTGGTACTATCCCATTGGTCTGTACCGCAATGCGGAGCCAACGGGTGCGACAACGGAGCGCGGCGCCCTCATGTTTCTCTTTCTCCTCACCTTTCTCCTCTTTACCGGTACCTTTTCCACCTTTGTCATTGCCGGGTTTGAGACGGCCGAGGCGGGCGGCAACATGGCCAACCTCATGTTTACGCTGTGTCTCATCTTTTGCGGCGTCTTGGCACCGCCCGACAAGCTGCCGGGCTTCTGGATCTTTATGCTGCGCGTGTCGCCCTTTACCTACCTGGTCAATGGAATGCTGTCGACGGGCGTGGCCAACACGGACGTGGTTTGTGCCGAAAATGAGTTTTTGCGGATCCGGCCGCCCAATGGACAGACGTGCGGCGAATATCTCGACTCGTATATTGGCGTGTATGGCGGACGATTGTCAGACGCCAACTCGACCCAAGTCTGCCAGTTTTGCCCCATTGCCGACACGAATACCTATCTTTCGGGCGTCAGCAGCCACTACAGCGAGCGGTGGCGCAACTTTGGCATCATGTGGGCGTTTATCGTGTTTAATGTTGGAGCTGCTCTCTTTATATACTGGCTGGCGCGCGTGCCCAAGAAGGGTAATAAGAAGCAGAAGAAGAAGCAGGGGTAGAAGAAGATGTATTGTATGTAATGACGTCTCGGGACACGACGGCACCTCTATGAGCATGATGTTGGCCACGGCTTGATGAGTGTTTTTTTTTTTTTTTAATAGAAGCAAAAAGAGGTTTACCTTGGATATGGCTTTGTGTGTGTGGTTTTGTTTATTTATTTATTCTTTTTTTTTGCTTCAACGACTCATGTTGAAGCTTGGTGACTTGTAGAGTAAAAGATGGCGAGAGCTGTTGGGTAATGTAGTAGTAGGTGGTGGTGGTGGTGGTTGTAGTGGTGGTGTGTGGTAGTAGTCTAGTCGCGATACATGGTGCATGTATATCCAAGCTTGCCGGAGGCTCGGCTAGTGCAACAATGGAGCAATCAGAGTGGCAGGCTTAATAATGACGGCAAATTAAAAAGACGATTGACTGCATGGGCCGAGAGATTGCAGAAAAAAGAAGCACAAGATGGAGGCAGCCAAGGGAGTGTCGGCGATTCTGACGGCGCGGGCATGCGACATTGTCATTGTGTCTGCGCTGCGAACGCCGGTATGCAGAGCGTATCGGGGGGCGCTGCGTGACAGCTACGCCGAGGAGCTGCTGGCAAGGGTGCTGGGCGAGACGCGGGCGCGCTTCCCCGAGGTACGGGTGGACGAGGTGACGGTGGGCGTGGTGCTGTCGGAGCTGGGGGGATCCAAGGCGGCGCGGGCAGCGGCGTGCCACGAGGGCTTTGCGGCGCAGCAGACACGGCTGTCGACGGTCAACCGGGCGTGTGCATCGTCGCTGCAGGCCGTGGCGAGCGTGGCGGCGCAGCTGCGCGTGGGCGACATTGAGGTGGGCGTGGCGGCGGGCATGGAGAGCATGACGCGCAACTATGGGACGCGGGCGGTGCCACGCGATGCCTGGCCCGAGCTACGCCAGTCGAGCGTCAAGGAGGCGCGAGACTGCTTCATGCCCATGGGGCTGACGGCGGAGAATGTAGCGGCGCGGTTCGGGGTGAGCAGGCAGCAGCAGGACGAGTTTGCGGCGCAGTCGCATCAGCGGGCGGCCAGGGCACGCGCCGAGGGCCGGTTTGAGGCGGAGACGGTGGCGGTGCGTGTGCGGCACCCTGGAGGGCCGGGACAAGATGAAGATGGTGGTGATGACCGTGGTGGAGGACGTCATGGCGGCGACGCGACTTGGGTCCGCCACGACGACGGCATCCGCGACGCCGTCACTCCCCTCTCCCTCGCCCAGCTCAAGCCCGCCTTCACCGCCCACGGCTCCTGCACCGCCGGCAACTCGAGCCAAATGTCCGACGGGGCCGCCGCGCTGCTCCTCGTCCGCCGCAGCACCGCCGTGCGGCTGGGCCTGGCGCCGCGCATTCTCGGGCGCTTCATCTCGGCCACCACGGCCGGCTGCGCCCCCGACCAAATGGGCACCGGCCCCATCCCCGCCGTCCAGGCCCTGCTGGCGCGCCACAGCCTCACCGTGGCCGACGTGGCGCTCTGGGAGATGAACGAGGCCTTTGCCAGCCAGGCCGTCTACTGCCTGCGCCAGCTGGGGCTCGAGCATGCCTGGGCCGCCGGCCGCGTCAACCCCCACGGCGGCGCCATTGCCCTGGGCCATCCCCTCGGCGCCACGGGAGCCCGTCTGGTCTGCACCTTGCTGCATGCCTTGGAGCCCCATCAGCTGGGCATCGTCACCATGTGTGTTGGCACCGGCATGGGCATGGCTGGCCTGTTTGCTGCAGAGTAGGAGCCACCATGCAAGCCTGTCTTTTGCTTCATGTAATGTAACTCGATGCGTCTGTCTCTCTGGCCAGAGTAAATGTGTCTAGCTCGTTGTGGGTGCGTCTGTCTGTCCATCTCGCCAGAGCAGTCTTGTGTCTAGCTCGCTGTGGGTACGTCTGTCTGGGTGTGTATGCCTGTGTATATATATGCCTGCCCGTGTGTATATATGCCTGTATGCCCGTGTGTATATATGCCTGTATGCCCGTGTGTATATATGCCTGTATGCCCGTGTGCGTGCGTGTGTGCGTGCGTGCGTATGTGTGTGTGTGTGTGTGTGTGTGTGTGTGTGTGTGTGCCGCGCACAAATATCTCTCCTCTTTTTTTTTTTTTTTTTTTTTTTCCCTCTTTCCTTCAACCCTCCGCCCCGCCTGTCGTCCACACTCTGCCATATATAAACCGCCAGCTCCCTCCTTACCTCGAGCCCTCCTTCAGCCCCCTTCCTCTTTGCCCTCTGCCCTCTTGAACAGTCTTGTGTTTGCCCAAAAAATAAAATAAACATAAAGCCACCCCTTGGCCCCCAATCTCGGCCCAGCATCCACACGCATTGCCTCTTGCCCACTACATCATACTACATCCACGGCCGCCTCATACCGACTCTCTCTCTCATCCTCACTTCAGCTTGCCCTCGCCATCCCGTAACATGCCCGCCTACGAGTACTGCTGCCAGTGCGGTAGCATGATTGTCATTAGCACCACGTGCACCGGCTGTGGCCACAAGCAGTGCAGCGCCTGTCCTCTGTGCTAAACGCCCGTCCTCGGCCCCTCGGTATGTGACAAAGTCTCTCTTGGCATTTCCCCCCCCCCAAACCGCCAGCTAATAAAGTCGGACTCGCTAGCTCTTGTCGTCTCCGAAAGCCTAGTCTGCTCCGCATCCGTCCTCTGCTGTCTCGCCCGCTACCGCCTTGCAATGAAAGCTTGCATGCCCACTCTTGGCCATGGACCCTGCTTTACTCCTACTCTGCTGTTGCCTGCCTCATGTACGAATACGTATCCAATACAACCTCGTCCATGTTCATCTACAAATCTCTATTACTTGCTTAAACTTATTTGGCTCGCTACTACTCTGCCTCGTCTCGTAGCACTAAACTTTATGCTCCTCGTGCGTGTCCCCCCGCTCCACAGCCACCCTGGCCGCATCCTACCACTGTTGCATCCAAATCTCATGACTGTCACAACACCATTAAATTTCTCGTCAACCTACCTACCATTGATACTTGTCCGCCGTCGCACAGCTGCAACACATCCATGCTTGTCTGCCTTGCCTCAATCTTTTTAATTTCCCACTCCTGGGGGCTGGGTCTATAAGTACAGCTACTTGACTTGGCTCCTTTGCAAATCCACTCCCCTCTCTCCCTTCCCCGAGTCAGCCCGCTCCATCCGCTGCCACCACCATCATCGCCATCGTCGCCATCATCGCCATCGCCGCACCCTCGTCCCATCTCCTTGCACCTCTGCCCACGCCTTCGTCACATGCTCAAGCCACCCTGCGCGAGCCACCAGAGCCCAGCTCTAGTGCCGTCCTTTGTTGTGTCAAGCAGCCCAACGTCCCAGAGGCCAATACCGCCGGGCCCTGCAAAACAAACATGTTCCTTGGTTTAGTCCCAAGATTAGAGCAAATTCCTTGCTACCAAAGTGAAAACATGAAAAGAAAAGTAAAAGTCCCACGTGCAACTAAAATGGCATCAAACTTGTCCTCTTATGGCTCCGCACTCGCCAACCATCTCACTTCCGCCCCAGACGCTCGGCCTTGTTGCTCATGCTTGGTGGGTATATAATCGTCGTTTGTCTCGTCGAGTTTTCCCAAGCTTGGAGTCCAGGATAATATGGCACTGTGAAGGGAACAAGAAATTAAAAAGAACAAAAAAAAAAAAAGGAACAAGACATGTAGAGCAAAGGCTTCAAGCCCAAAAATTGCATCGCGTTTCCTTGACCGCCTTAGATCATTCCACCAGGTAGGCCATTGCTTGGCATGTTGAGCCGTCCGACAGCTGGCCGTCCAGTGCCCTGCTGCGGACTGGTCTGGACTCTGACATTGGGATTCGATGGTTTCCTGCGTATGGCTGCTGGGTACATGTCTGGCCTCCGCTCGGCCCCGGCCGCCTTGGACAGCCCATATCCTCCCTCATACATGCCGGGTGGCGTTGTGTGGGATCGAAAGGCTCCAGCACCATCGTCGCCCGATCGGCTCCATCCCCCAGGCGAGTTCTTTCGACGAGGATTTAGGGGTGGCAGTGGGGGCGCCGAAACCGCTGTTGCCGCTGCCGCTGCCGCTGCCGCTGCTGCGTGCAGGTTCGGTGTTGACGTAGCTCCGCTAAGCAGGCTGCCGTTCCTGGATCGGGAATACGGCGGTGTATCGCGCGGGTGCCTGGGAACATGCGACGCCGCCGCCGCCTCCGCATTGGGATCCGAGACATCGCGCCTCCTTCCCATTCGACGCCCTGGTGCATCAAAGCCTTGAGCGCCATGCGTGGCGTTTATAGCCATGCCATACGTGGCAGCTGCACCATGGCGTGGTGGTGAGTGCCGCACATTGCCTCCCAGAGCACCCAGCGGCCTAGCACTCTGGCTTGGGCGCCGAGCTCCTGGCATCCTGGTCTCTCCCAACTCTTCGCGCGTCACTGAGCCATTACGTAGCCGGGCGATACGCTCGTCATTTAGAGCTCCAAAACTGCCCGCCTCAGATTCGCTGCGCTTCCTACCAGGAGCAAGGCTGCTCTTGACTTGGTCTCCCACTGCTCGTCCCATTCCAATCGACGACGCTGCACTCTCAAACAAAGCTTCGCCACCCGCCACAGGCCGGCCGTCTGAGCCTGCTCGGTCTGGAAACCTCGACTGGTTTGATATTGGCTGGTGCCTCTGCTGCGTCTCTAGCTCCCTCATCTTTTGTAGCTCACGCCGAGCCTGTCGGAAAGCCTTGAGTCCCACGTGCACACCATCATCCTTAACTGACGAACCGGGTCCATCGTAATTGCTCGACTCGCCAGTCCGGTGCTGGGGGGCCTTGAACGCTTCCTCATCGTCAATAGAGGGCTTCCGAGGCGGCGAAGAGGCCGTGTGCGAAAGAGCCGTTGTATGTGACTGTACCGACTTGGATCGGTCTGGCTCGGAACCGTCGCGCTCAAAGAGAGATCCTCGACTCGATTTGCTTCGTATGATTCCCAAACCATTGCTAGGACGTAGTACACCACCTGCTTCTCTGGCCCCATCATATAGTGGCGTGTTTGGCGTCGAGCGGTCTGTATCAGATTCAACAAACGTTGTCAGTCGCTCACGCACGCGTCTTGCACCATCAGCCAAGTGGCGTGCAAACTCGTCCTGCCCTCCAGATGCTTCGCTGCGAGTCGGCGCGTCCAAATCCTCATCTCTTGCCGCGACAATACTTTTACCACATTTCGCAACCTGACTCTGGTGAATAGCAGCATCAATGGATGCAGGTGAAGGTTCCGCGTCACTAGGACCATATATCGAGGATGCCGTGCTGTCGTTGCGCAAATGGTGCCTGACCATGCTGCTCAGTGCCGAGTCGGGCCCCAGAGTTGGAGAGTCAAGTAGTGTCTCAGCTCTCAGTTCCATGCTGCGCTTGGCAGCCTGGTCAAAGCTGCCCACATCTTCGTCACTCAATCTTGGTGATGAAATGGAAAGAGGCGTTGGCAGAGCAGATTTTCGAAATGCTGGATGCTCATTGTCACTGGGGCGTTCAATTTTAAGCTGTGGAGGATCTCGAGGTAGAATCGACATGTGATCTGTAGAAGCTTCATCGCTATCGTCAAAAAAGGTTGGGTTTTCCAGCTCTCTGGATACAGCAATCTCGGGTGCACTTGGGGGTAGAGGCGCCCTCTTGGCTGACCCGGACCGAGATCTCGCTGCGGCATCCTGTAAGCTCGACTCTACTTGGCGGCCCTGCAGCTGCCGTTGTCGTTGCGCAAACTTGGTCTCATTGTACTGCTGCGCCGGCCTATTCGAATGGCCCATGGCGGTAGCCTTGCCCAACTCGTTGCTTTGCAAGGGTAACGCTGAATGCTCATCCGCCTCACTCATGGGTGGGCTCAAAGGTGGACTTGCTCCAAACGCAAGCTTGGTCGGTTCTGGTTGCTGAGGCTTGGTGGCAGTCTCGGCAGGCTTGAAGTGTGAGAGCCCAGCAGGATTGGGTGGGCTGAACGATCGAAGATTGGGGGCACTAGCCTTATTCATGATCGGTCTCCGCTCAAGAAAGCGGTCACCAAATCCACCGGCAGGCGGAGGAACGGGGGGCGAGAGATCTGGAGTCCGCGAATTGAAGTAGCGCTTCTTGGACAGCGTATCCATGCGTGAAAGTGCAGATGCTTGTTGATCCTGCAGGTCCTGTGCTAGCCCCTGGTCGTACAGTCTTCGTGTCCGAGTTTGATGACGTTCCACGGCCGAAGATTGGTTGGCGAAGCCGGCAGCCGCATTGGCAGCCGATTGCCATTCCCGGACAGAAGACACCAATTGAGAAGAGGCCACAGACGTAGCAGCAGTCGACGTTCGAGATGCCGAGGGGTTGGACGAAGTGGTGGAACTCGTTTCGCGACGACGATTAAAGTCCATGTGGGCGTCGGATTCCACAGTGTCTTGCTCCTCTTGCTCGAGCAACTGTCGTTGCTTGTCGGCCTGTCTCAGTTTCTGAAAGGCCGATTGAGCCACATCGTCGTCGTACAGGGCTCGGCCGGGCATACCGCCGCGCTTGGAGCTGCTTCCTGCTGCTATCTTGTAGATCTTTTGACGTCCCCCAAAGAGGTTGTTGCCTTCTGTAGGTTTGGCACGGTTCATGACGCTTCCATTTGTTGATGCCGCATCATCGCTCGACACGTACGAATCGGCCCGGGCAAAAGGGCGCGACTTGATGGATTCGATTTCAGCAATGTCAGGCAGAGCGTGTCCCATTCCAAAGTCCATCAATCTCGACTGTCTCTTGGGGTAAAGCACGCTGTCGTCGCTAGCCTTGCCAAGCTTGGAGTTTGGGTCATCCTGTTCCCTAAGCATGGAGAAGCGAGCAGAAAGGCCAGTCATGAGCAAGCTTGTGCGAAACTCATCCGTAGAGGGCAGAGCAGTCGTTAAATCAATCTGTGGTTTGGGCTCCTCTTCCTGCGACTTTTTTCTGCCAAACATGCGAAAGGGGCCCGATGGCTCCGGCTCGGCTAATACCCGAGATGCAGACAAGTCATCCTTATTCTTCTTCCTCCCGCGAAAACGATTCATGTTGGCGGTGAGAATAGACGACTAGTTGAAAAGGAAATGAAAACGCTTTCTAATCGAGTCTTGGTTGCACACAAACTTGTTTAAAAATATGCCATCAAGTCGCCTTGGCGGTATCGCGATTTATTAAGCTTTGCTTGACTGAAGTTGGAGAAAGGGTTAGTAAATGCAACGCTATGTTTGTCTGCAATATATGTGCCTAGGCTTTTTGCAAGGATCAATGCAATGACTGAGTGCAACCGCAGCCAGTCTGACTGCATAGGATTGAACCTAACAGCTTCCATGACGACAAGGCTGAAGAGGGCCAAAAAAAAAAAAAAAAAAAAGAAAGAAAGAAAGAAAGCCATTGATCAAGCATATAGAGGCAGAAAGCATACCAAAGAAGAGTTATATAAACAGATGGCAGAAGGGAGGGCACAGCTCGCCGCAGCCAGCAATTAAGCCCAAGACGCAGTCGAGGCAGGCCGAGATCAGCTAATACGACGGGGTGTGGAGTGAAGCTGTCCAGGTCAGGCTTGGCGATGTGAAGTGACGGCGGGCCCAGAAATGCGCAACCGAATGGGCAATAGGCAATGGAGAAGAGAAAAAAGCGTCAAGAGTGGGTGCAGTGCCGGTGCTTGCCCAGTGTTGCTGCTGTCTCGGTGGACTCAGGGGGAAAAGACAGGCCAGGACAAGTCGATGGACAGATGGGGGACTCTCTGGCGCGGTGGAGAGGGCCTGACACAGCTTGATGGCGAAAAATGGAGTAGAGGGCAGGCAGCAAGCGGCCGAGATGTCTGCTCAACAGTCAAGGCCAAGACAATGCCGAGGAATGAATGGACAGTCGAGGAGCGACCAAAACAGCGGGCTGGAAGAGAGGCGAGAAGGACTTGCCGCTACGGCGTGACGGCAGACGGGAGGAGGCGAGAGGGCTGGAGACGATTGCACGAGGCAAGAAGAAGACGGAGAGAATCGAGGAGGAGGGCAGACGAGAGAGAAGGACAGGGCGCAAGAGAAGAGAAGTGCGAGAGGAATGATCCCAGTTAGGACCGGGGTTCGAAGAAATTGAGACCTGGAGCGGTACACGGGTACCTGCCAAGAATCGTCCGAGAATACCTGGGATGCCTTAGCTAAGGTACGCGCGCCACGTGTCTGAGTCGCAGCGGCAGCGAGTAGCGACTCAGGCCGGCCCGTGTACTCGGGCGCCCCATTGTAATTGCAGGCGAGGTACCGCTTGTCAGCCGTCGAGGGAATGGATGGAATTTGGTTGGCACGACGGACGTGCGCTGCGGCAGCGACACAGTCTTTGCGCGCACGAGGCTGGAGTCCTTGCACGACTAGTTGCTGTTCCTTGCTTAGCAGCAGCACTTTTGCAACACCTACTACTAGTAGCAGCAGCAGCAGTAGTAGTAGTCAAATTCACCAGCAATAATACATGGACAGGCTCGCGACATGAGGGGCACCTCTTGGACCTGCCCTATGCAGCCACCGCAATTTTCGGTAATGACAACAAAGCAAAACGTTGACAGGGTTTTTTTTTTTCTTCTTCTTCTCTCCCACAGCCAAGAAGTGCTCTTCTTTTTTTCCCACAGCCAAGAAATGCTTGGGGCGTGGGAGAAGCGACAGGGGGACCGAATGCTCCGGATCAGGGCCGTGGCACGCTTGTTGCTCAACGGACCGACGCTAGAAAAAAAAAGCACAGCAGCAAATACAGTGCCCCAATTCAAGCGCAATGATTGGGGGGAGGGTTGAAACGAATCGAGACAAACGAGACGAATATCTGGACCAGGATGCAAGCTCTAGCAGGGGTGTCGGGACGCAGTCTAGACACCTGGCGTCTCTTGTCTGCGCAGTAGCCCAGGCGCAGTGCTAGCAGCTGCCCAAGACGAGCCAACAACAGCCCACGGAGCAAAGTGCCCCTTGGCAGCCCAGGACAAGTGCAGCATGGCAGGCCAAGGTTGAGTAGCATCCAACACAATCTAGCCAAGACAAGACGTCAATGCCGGCTTCTCTAGCACCAGCTTGCTCGGCACGCTCGTCTTCCGCCAGTCACGGATCGCTATCCACGTATCATCGCCACTGCCGCTACAACTGCTCCAAAGCCAAAGGAACACTGATCTACGGGCAAGACAATGTATCCTCCCCCCTTGCTCCTCTCTCACAATGCCGCTTGGCCTGTCACACGTCGCAAGTTGGTTTGAGTCGGGTCAGCCTTGATGCCTGTTTTGTCGTCTTCTCCTCTTTTTTTTTTTTTAAATGGCCCCCCTCAATCTTTCACAGACTTGTCTTCCCGGCTAGCTTTTCCATCCAAGCCACTAGCCATTTTCCTCCCATGCAACAGACGAAAAGCCATGATCATCAGGGGGTTCAAGCGCCGCCACATCAAGGGGAAGCCGGAAAAAAAAAAGAAAAAAAAAGTAAGCAGCGCCCCCTTTCTCCCGCAGCCAAGCTCTAATTAACTACTCCCTTTGTCCCTCAGTCCCCTTAATTGTTTCCCTTTTGCCTGGCATGCGCCGCCTCGTCATGGCCCCCTCCACCACTTGCTATTACAGGTGACATGCGGTTGTGGCACCTTGATTGATTGTTCAAGACGGGTGGGGACAGTGGTTCCTCCACAGCCCATCTCTTGTTTTTTTGTTGCGGCAAGCATGCCCACCTCAGATAGATGAAGCGCCTCCGAGTGTCCCCAAGGCATGAGATGGATCCGAGTCCACGTTTCCCCGTGTTGAGACTTTGTGTATCAACGACAACAAAAACAACAACAATTAACGCCCAGTGTTTCCATTCTGGCCGGAAATGCAAATCTACAGTGTTTTGATCATCTAACTGCAACTCGTCTACGACGCTAGATATAAAGTTAGTACTTTGACAGTCTATGCTAAATGATGGATGCATAACGGTTCGTCTGCCAAACCAAGCATGATTTCTCTTTTGGCAGCTTGTTATTCTCCATCAGCCCCACCCAGTCTGCCAAGTTTTGCTCGGGTTTATTCAAGTGGTTTTTTTTTCTTGCGGCAAATCTAAAGCCCCCCCCCTTCTCCCCTTCTCAGGCGTCGGGCCTTGACGACGGCCCGTCGTATTGAATTCCCAAGCCAATATCCAACGTACTGCCCACTCGTTTCCTCTTAAGCGGACTTTGCAGCTCGACACCAATGCCATTGTCTAGAGAAACGGCTCGGTCCAGCTTGCGTTTGTCAATGACAATGGGCTCTGGAGCAGAGAGTAACTCGGTCTGCATCCGGACCGACGATGCCACCGGGCCCGACTCTCGGGGGGACAAAGACGCGTCGTCTCCACCCGGGCTCCCGTATGCCCCTGCCGAGTTTGGCTGCAGCGTCTCTGATGGCGTGTGGCTCGCCTGAGTGGCCTGGCGGGCCGAACCATGGCCATGGGCGTCGTCTTGTTCCTCTTGTCTTCTCGGCTTAGGCTGCGCAGCATCCATGCCGGCGGTATGCGGACATGGAGGCCCAGATGCCTGCGCGACAACTGCCGACTCCATGGCCTGTCTTGCTAGCTCCTCATTGTCGTCGACAGAGATGGTGCTCTCGCGGCTCTTGCGCCGTGACGCACGCTTGAGCATTGGAGTCGTCGGTGTAAGCTGTTGGTGCTGCGAGAGACGCGGGCGAGGCTCCGTGTGGGGAACCAGATCAACCGAAGGCAGCAGACGGCTGTCACGGCCACGGCCCACGGGAGTTGTGGGCAAGGATGACAGCGACTGCGCGTTGCGGTTGTGCTTTGGGCCGTTTCTCTGCGCAGCTCGATGTGGCGGCCAGTGGCTGGAGGCTGCGCCATTGCTGTCCTGGCTCATGGCCTGCAGCAGCGCCGACAGGCCGTGGCCAGCCGGCTGCGGTGGCTGGGCTCTGGGTGTAGAGAGGCGAGCCTCCGATGGCGTCTGTCGCAGCTGTTGCTGGCGTGGGATTTGCGGGGGCCGCTGTGTAGAGTGGTGCCTTGTGTGGTGCTGTGCGTGGCGCTGAGCATCAGGGTGCCTCGACGCCGTCGTCGTCGTCTGCCTCTGCGTCATGGCGCTGTGGAACAAGCCCCCGGGGCTGCAAAGGAGACGAATGCGCTCGCGGTTCTCGCGGATGCGTTTGAGTAGGAATTCTCTGTCTTCAGTCAACCCTTGCACTTGATTGGCCTTGGTGCGTAGAAGCTTGACTGCCTCGGCAAGTCGGTGATTGATGCGGCCCTTTTCCTCGAGAGCCTCTTCGTGGAGCATCTTCATCTCCACCAGCTCCGACTGCAGTATCTCGAGCGGGCTGCCAAACTCGCGCTTGACGTGGCGGGACAGCTCGACCTGGCGCACCATGTCCACCTCTCGCCGCGCCATGTCGTGCTCGACCGAGGCGCGCTTGGATGCCTCGTCGGCCTGCAAGCTCAAGAGATGGTACTGCAGCCGGTGATGGGCCACTTGCATCTTGAGCTTGCTGTTGGCGCTGATGCAGGCCTGTAGCATGCACCGGAGATCCTGGGCCGAGGCATCCGCCATTTGCTGCGGCGACGGCGTTGCAAACTGTGTCGCGTCGCGGCCGTGGCCCGCATGGTTGGGCATTGTGTCGGGCGGAGAGACGGGCGCAGCAGCATTCTGCGACTGCGACTGCGACTGCGACAGAGAGTGCCGCAGCGCCTCGGGCACCTGGGTCGACGGGGGCGGCGTCAGCGACGACGGAATCTCGGTTGCTTCGCCGTCGTCTTGGCCATTGTCTGAATCTGCCTCGATACTGGGCTCGGCGGCAGCAATGGGCGACGTGGCCACCTCGGTCGATGCCAGGGCTTCCTGCGGCGACGGTGATGGCCACGGCGACGGCGCGTATGGCTGGCAGGGCGTCGATGGGCCCTGGAGGCTGTCGGCGTCGCCCTCGGCAGCACTGCTATCTGTTGGCCGCGCCTCTGCTTCCACGTCCGAGGCCATTGTCTCGCCTGCGTCGCTTGCTGCCAGTCCTTTTATATTTGGCGCACATGCACCAGAGATGCTGGTGCTACTTGTCGGCACTCTGGAGAGCTCCGTCGCGTCGCGTGCACGTCGCTGGCGCACCGAGGCGTTTCAACACACGCTTAGCAACCACTTGGATATAATAATATTCTTTTTCCCGCCCTCGTGATGGGTGTAGAGCCGGCCCAAGCAATTGTTGATGTTTGCACAGCCTTGTGCTGACGAGCCGCGATACCTGCCAATTACCACTACTACCACCCCTTGTACCTACTAACTTCCCCAATACCAATTACTACTAGTACCTACCTAGTAGCATGCTACTACATATTATGTATGTACATGTATGTACATGTATGTACCAATCAACCAAGGCCAACTCTACCCCCGTCTCACCCTGTCAACGGCGCCTAAAATGAAAACACGTAGCAAGCAGCTGTTGCCTATGTTAATCACTACTCCTACCACTACCACTACTACTGTTATACTACACTCAATACTACCTCTATTTGCCAATTTCATCTGGCAAAGCATACAACAAAGAGCCCAATACCACCAGTACTCTTGCTCCTCCCCCTAGTCCTCTTCCTCTTCCTCCTATTACTATTACTCCTATTACTCCTCCTCCTCCTCCTCCCCCTCCTCCTCCTATTGCTACTACTACTACTACTACTACTACTACTACTACTCGCAGCTGCTACCCCTACCCGTCGACAAATACAATCCTCTTCTGCCACCAGCTGCCAACCCTCCCCTCCGCCTCAGCCACATGCTGAATGCGGGTGGCTGGGCAACAAGGCCAAGACGCGCCGCTGCTTGCGGCACAGCTTGTATGCAGCCGCATGCGCAACTGGCTCGTCACAATACGGCTCGTCACAGTACTAGTAGCATCCATCCTCGTCGCCCTCTTGGCCATTCGCCTCCTTCCACGCAGCAATGTCTGCCGCTGGCACTCTTCCTCGAAGCCACCGCAGCGTCTCATCTGTCCCGCGCTCCAGGATATTCCACCTTGGAATCTTGAAGCGATTACCAGTCACGTCCAGCTTTTCAAGCCCCCCCTTGCCCCCTAGCAGCCCAATCAAAGGGCTCAGGTGTGCAATTTCGTTATTGGCCACATTGACAGTCCGGAGCCCAGATATCGACTTGGCCTCGAGCGCCGTCAGCTGGTTGTTTGCTGCCAGTAGCACCTGCAGCTGCGGAAAGGCTTGCTTGAGATTGCTGGGAAGACGCGTGATGCCATTAAATGACACGTCCACCTTGTCCAAGGCGGGCGCGCGTAGCAATTGAGCCAGTACCTCTAGACAAGTCATTTGGTTTGATGCTAGATCCATCTCCCGCAGCACAGGCAGCTCCAGTTCCTCTTGCAGCAGCAACTGGCCAGCTAGCTTGTTGTGTGCTAGAGACAAATACGTCAGCGTACCAGCAAAAACACTGAGAGCCGTAGGAATGCACGCCAGGCGATTATGCTGTAATTGCACCTGTTGCACACTATGTTGGGCTGCCACGTCGATGCACATGCGAGTACTCAGCTCCGACATGTTGGTCTCAGACCTGTCCAGCACACCCCCAGCCTTGACCAGCCACACTTGGCTGCTGGCTTGCACTGGAGAGCGTGGTGCCGACGTGGGCGGCGTGGCAAAGTCCTCGTCGGCGTCGGACCTGTCTTGGGCATCACCGTCGTCCACATCCGCCACATGACGCTTGGTCTCCATCTCCACCAAGCGCTCCATCAAGTCGTTCATGTCAGAGGCGCTGCCAGATTCTTGGTAAGGGGGTGGGGGCTCGAGTCTGCCGGCCAGTATTTCCTTGAGTTCTTCTGTTGTGGCTGACAAGAGCTTCCTGTCCCGCAATGGGTTGCCTGTCAGTCGAAACATGGAGAGACTGTCCATTCGAGAAATCTCAAGCGGCACTATCCGAATATTGTTGCAGGCAAAGTCGGCATGACGCAGCTTGTCTAGCCCAGTGAAGCCGACTGGGAAATCACTCAAGCCATTTTCGTCCACCTTGAGCGTCAGAAGGCTCGTCCACGTAGTCACATCTGGCAACTCTTGAAGCTTATTTACCGAAAGCGAAAGTGTATGAATGGCTGGTAGGCAAATACGAGAGCCGGGAGCAACCAAATGCGTCAGCTGATTCGAAGATGCGTCGAGCATCTGCAGCATCGGGAGCGAATCAATCTGCTCCTTGATCAGGACATCACCAAGCTGATTCTTCTTGACCGAGAGCTCCGTCAACGACTTGGCTGAGAGGCTGTTGAATGACAGCGACTTGAACCTATTGTCATTCAGGTTGAGTATACGGAGGCGTGACATGGCGCCAAAGTTGTTGGGCAGCTCCGAGATTGCATTGCCGTGCAAGTCAAGAATTTCCAATGCCTCGAGCTTGGAAATGTCCAAACTCAATGGTCCGCACAGCCGGTTTTTGGACAGCTTTAATTCACGTAGACCCGTCAATTGTGTCAGGATGTCTAGGCAGTCGTTATCAAGACGGTTTGAAGACTGTTGCAAGTAAGCTCCTGGTGCCTCACTTCCTCAGGCCACAGTACTCACCAAGTTGAGCGATGTCATGTACACGAGACAACGAAAGCCTGGCGGGACTCGAACAAGCAAATTGCCATGCAAGTCCATGGTCTCGAGTCCGCCAAACATGTTTCCCTGTCCATCTGAGTCCTCTCCAAGGGTTTCCTGGTTGGAGTCGGGAAACAGGTCGTCTTCAAGAGTCTCAAACTCATTGTCAGCCGCCACGAGTCTCGTCAAATCGACACTTTCAGCCCAGCTGCCGTCATATGTGCCAATCGTCTCCAAGTCGTACATCTTGATAACCTCGTCGGGCATCGTTTTCAAGCCAAGAGCAGCAATATTGAGCCGCCCAGAGGTTCTGGCTGATGCGACCCGCTGTTTAAGTATCTTTGTGTTGGCATCCTCTGCTCGTCTGAGATTGAAAGGGTCATCGCAGGCCATATCAAAGCCAGAGTCTTGTCCCGATGTGTCGGGAAAAGTCTCAAGGTGAGTAGGGGCTAAATCCCTTTTAGGGGAAACGTCTCGAGCTGCAGCTCTCTTGGCAGCTTTGGCTTTTGCAATCTGGTCGCGCAAAGCTGCCGAGGACTTGCGAGTCTTGAGCGACGAAAGGGCTTCATCGTCCGGACAAGTTGGTCTTGTGCCCCCTGTAACTGTTTTCTGTGCTTGTTTAGGCTTGAGGGGGGTGCCCTTGGGCGTTGCTGAGTCTTTGACAGACCTGCTTAGGGCTGGGAGGGACGGTTTCCTGAACAGTCCATTGATTGATGTCCTAGGCTTCATAGTCCTGTCTGCCATCGTCTTGACTCCTCTTTGAGATGATGCCCCAAACTGCTGTTCCATGGGCTCGGGTGAGATTTGCTGACTCATAGCGGATGGGATCGAGGCTCGACTAAGCAGCCTTCCATATTTCTGCACCCTCTGTGTGCTGCTGCCATGGCTAGAATGCGGAGATGCTGTGACTGGGGGAGCAGCTAGGCGCGAAGGGGGAGATGGACAGTCCTCGAGAAGGTTGCAAGAGGTTGAAGAGCCGTCGGAATTGTGGCTAGATGCTGGTGTGGACGATGAGCTCGAGTCGAAAAAATGGGCAGGGCTCTTGCTCATGGATGATGAGGAGGGAAGAAGTGATAGCGTCTCAACTGTGCGTTCAGACAGCGAAAGACGCGGTCTGCTGGAGTTTGGTGTAGCAGGGGGTGGTTTCTGTGCTATGGAATCGTCGGCGACGTTGGACGTTGGACTTGCAGGCGGTGCATGAGGCTGTGTGCCAGTCTTGTTGGCCACGCCAAGGTGTGTCTGTCGTCGATGCGACTTGCCGTTGTTTGCGCTAGGCTGCGCCGTCAGAGCTGACGATGCTATGGTCAAGGGCGTCTCGTGTCTCGGCGTGGCTTTCTGCAGCTTTGTCTCTCGACCCTTGGCTGGCGCATGGCTCCGCAGCGAGGGATTAGCGGGCTGACTATTCCCAGAGGGTGCCGGACGAGCTGGCGACGAAGCTGGAATGCCAGACGAAGGTTTGGGAATTGCAGAGGCAGAACGCGCCACGGGAAGCCGTGAGATGCGCGGAATGCCGCTGGGACGGCCGCTCGAGTCCTCCATGAGCAGCGAGCTAACTATACTGCAAGAGGCAATTGTGTGAGCGCCCCGTCGCACAGAGGGAGCATCTGCATTCATCTTACTGGTGATGCTCTAGCGAGCAGCAAAGCCAACGATGGAGGCCGGCCAGAATACAGACTCGTCGTCGGTTCACAGACGCAGCAGCATGATTCTGTCAAGCAGCTTCAAGATGGCTAGTAGATGCCAGGAGGTAAGTGGAGGTGGAGGCCAAGTGCAAAGAACAGACAAAGCAACTAGCTCCTAGCAGGGCCGAGGTAGCCGCCAATGCGCCAAGGCAGCCGTGTATACCTCTGGCAGATAAGGGGACGAGGCAGGCTCCGATGAATGAATAGCATGCCGTTGGCTAATGTGGGAGCCAGTGCAGGAGCAGAAAAAAAAAGGGGGCCTCATGGCTGAAGGCTACCCTATATGTATGTACATAGAGTAGTAGGACTAGTAGTAGTAGGACTAGTAGTAGTACTTAGTAGTAGTACTATGTTGCGCCAGGAAAGGGCGGCGTCGTGGCTGCGCATGTGGCGCTGGCTAAAGAATGGCCGACCAACAGACGGGACTTGGGGCCTTTGTGCTAGGCGGACCGGGCCGCGCATTAAAACATTAAAACAAGACGGCCGGCTCTTGGTGCAAAAGTGCAAAAGGCTCGGGTGGTTGAGCAAGGAGCATCATTGCTGCCCAATTGCTGCCATCTCGCAGGCTGCCAGGGATGGTGCATGACCTTGGCCAGCAGCTGGCAGCCCAGGCCTGGTCTCATCGGGCGGCAATGGTTTAGCCGACGAGGAAAAAGAAAAGAAAAAGCTCAAAAAAAAAAAAGAAAAGGCCTGGCAGGGAAAAGGCGGGGGCTGTGCCTCCAACGGCCCAACGTCATCAGCTGCTGAAGCAAGGATGGATGCCCAGGAGTGGTGGGTGCAATGGGGTGCAATGGGGTGCAATGGCCCATGGTGCAATGGCCCAAGCAGGGCCCCAAATCTCACCCTCGCTCGCTTTCTTTCCCCTTACTCACTCACGCTTGCTCTGCACATCTCATCCACCTCGGCCTCGCTCATGCTTGGCTGCACCACTGGACGTAGCTTCTGATTTCTAGGTAGCCTGGGCACACGGGAGTCTCATGAGCATGGCTGGGGAACGCTGGGACAGAGACCGCCTCATGTACGAGCGCGACCGGCTCGAAGATGACCGCTACTACATGAGAGGCGGCCGCGACCACTCGGATGAACGCTTTGACCGTCGTCGGCCGCACTACGAGGACGACATGGTTCGCGACAGGGAGCGGCGCCACCATGACGATGACTTTCGCCACGAGGGCCGCCGCGAGCGGCCAGGCGACTACGACCGCCGCGTCTTGATTGAGCAGGAGCGCGATCGCGACTATGTGCGAGACGCGTCGCCCCGTCGGCCAAGCGTGCTGCGGCGCCAGTCGTCGCTCGACACGTTTGACCGGCGGCCTCTTCGAAATCTCTTTGACCGCCCAGAGTATCCGCCACCAGCCCGCCGCGAGGACATTCATCGCGACGACTACCGCGTGCCGCCATATATGCCCATTCCGCTGCCCAAGACACGGGCTCTGCCTCCTCCTCGCCGCTACCCCGACCGCGCCTTGTACAACGACCCTGCCGACTTGGACGTCTACGGCGACGACGACGTTGGGCCCTTTCCCGAGCGCCTGCGCGAGCGGGAGCTGGTTCGGTCACGCGAGAGGCGGGACCGCAGCCGCGAGTCCCGCGTGACCAAAAGTCACACTCACCGCAGCAGCTCGCGCTCCTCCACTGTCACCAGCCGGTCCTCGAGCAGCGCCGGCGGCACCGCCATCTGCGATGAGTATCCCAAAAAGGGCAAGACGAGGATCCCCGCCAAGCTCGTGTCCAAGCAGGCCATTATCGAGCTCAACTACCCCTACATCATCGAGGTAGGCAGCGCTGACTGGCGGCGTCAGGCCTGGTGCTGACATGGGCCATGCAGGGCAACACTATTATTGTGCAAAAGGCTCTGAGCGAGAGGAACATTGACGAGCTCCTCAACCTCAGCTCAGAGTACATGAGGGGTGGGTGCCCGAGTGGACGAGTGAGTGCATGCGCTGCAGCTAACCATGGGCTCGGCTACAGCTGAAGCACAGATGCTTGCTCCCCGCTCCTCGGCGGGTAATGTGGTTGAGGACCGCCACGAGGACATGTACCAGCCGCCGCCGCTACCATATGTTCCGCCGCCGCCGCCGCTCCAGACATCACCTCCTCCTGCTGCGTATGCCTATGCGCCGGCCATGGCTCCGCCGTCGCTGCACAGCGCGCGGCCCGAGTTGGAGACGGTGGAAAAGACCAAGGTGGTGACGCGCGATCTGTCGCCAGCCCGCACAAGCACGTCGGCATCGAGCTGGGACACGCATAACCGCCGCCATAGCCGCCATCACGACGAGTTGCTCGTGGGCCCTCTAGTGGAGCGCTCTCGGTCACGATCGCGGTCCGGGCGTGAGATCCGAGCCGAGATACGAGCTCTGGAACGACAGCTGGCGCATCGGCCCAAGAGTGGCGAACTGGGGGAGCGCGACATTGTGCGCACCGAAAGGCTCCCCGACGGCGAGCTCGTCGTCTACCAGGAAAAGGTGGAGAGGCAGGTGGCCGGGCCCAAGCCGCCGCGCATCGAAAAGGACAAGAAAGGTAGGCTGTCCATTAGCGTGCCCAAGTATCGATGAAGGTGCGCAACCAGCATACACAGCTTGTGCCTGGCCTTGGGCAAGGGTGACTGACGTGGCGCTGTGCAGGACCGCCGCCGCGCCTTTTGCGAGCCATGCTGAGCACCCTGACTTGAATGGGAGGGATTAATGCAACGGGGGCTATGCAGCAGCGGGGTGGTGTGCATCGACTTTGGGCGACTTGTGGCGACTCTGGAGGAGCCAGTGAGGTGCAACGGGCGGGCGGGCTGTACATGGCCGTAGATGATGTTGATGTCACGAAGCAATTTGAGTGAGGTGCCAAAACGTGTGGGAGCGGAGCCGACGGCCCAACTGCAGGGCCAACGGACGTGTGTAGCTCGGCTGGTCGGCAGCCTGTGATTGATTGCCTGCTGGCAAGCCGCCGCTATAAGAGTAGACACGCGGGGCCCTGCGAGAATAGCACTGCGCGAATAGCAGGCCAGCACTGCGAGAATAGCAGGCCAGCACTGCGAGAATAGCAGGCCAGCACTGCGAGAATAGCAAGCCAGCACCACATCGCACCGCACCGCACCGCCGCCATGGAGGAGAGCTGGGCACGCCTGGTGGCTACGCACAATGCCTACGTGATTGACGTGGTGGGCAGCCTCCTTGTCAATACCGTCTTTTGGTGGCTGCCGTGCCTCGTCTATGCCGGCCTCGACGCCTGGGCCCCCGCCTGGGCTGCGCGCCACAAGATACAGCCCGCCGAGCGCCAGCCCACCACGGCCCAGGTACGCAGCGCGGCCGCCGTGGCCCTGCGCAACCAGGCGCTCATTACAGCGCTGCAGCTGGTGCTGGCCGCTGTCTCGTGGCGCCGCGGCCAGGCGCCTCGCCTGCGAGTCGACCCAACCCTGCCGCCCCTGTCCGAGGTGGCCAGCCACTTGCTCCTGAGCTGGCTGGGTCGCGAAATGCTCTTTTACTACTCGCACCGCCTCTTTCACCAAAGCAAGTTTCTCTACAAGCATGTGCACAAGGTCCATCATCGCTTTACCGCGCCCGTCGCCCTGGCCTCGCAGTACGCCCATCCCCTCGAGCACATTGTCGCCAATGCCCTTCCCATTGCCCTGCCGCCCATGGTGCTGCGAGCCCACATTGTCACCTTTTGGATCTTTGTCGCCTGGCAGCTGCTTGAAACATCAACCGTCCACAGCGGCTTCGACTTTTTCCACAACGCTGCCCGCAAGCACGACCGCCACCATCAGCGCTTCGATGTCTGCTATGGCGTCATTGGCCTTCTCGACTGGCTTCACGGCACCGACGAGCTGAGAGGGTCCAAGCCTGTCAAGACTCTCTAGACGACGCAGCCCACGAGACTAGCAACAAGACCACCATGATTATCCTCCAACACACTCCCTTGTTTACTGCCTCTTCTTTTGCACCGTCCCCGCAATCTGCCGTCCCTGCGCCGTATACCGCACAAGCACAAAGGCCGCCGCCACTCCAATCAAGAGCACCAGGGCATTTCCTGCACCGAGTCTAGTCAGCGCTATGCATCCATCACCTGACGGAAGCCATGACTTGTTGTTACCCATGACAAAGTGCGCCAGCCCGCTAGCCACGTCGAGTATGCCGCGTGCCACGCTGGATACAGTAGCAAAGCTGGCTTGTGCAAGGCTGTAAATGGTGTTGAATACGGCGTGCAAGATGGTGTATATGGCGCCGAGGACTGAGCTGAGTAACTCTGAAATAGAGTTGCCAAAGCTCGAGATGGCTGATGCAAGGGCCATGGTAAACAAGCTCTACACTGTAAGCACGCAGCAAGAGAGAGAGCGAGCGAGAGAGAGAGAGAGATGGCTAAAAGATGCAGAAAAGAAATTCATTCTTGATTCTAGACCTCGTCTTCTATACTACTTGTCCGCGCGAGCTCAACCTTGGTCCAGTGACGTCCGCATTACTTGCCTTGTTCTTTGTTTGTCCTGCCGCCCAGTCACAATGCTGACTCTACAACGTCATTATTGCGTACATGAAGCAATGTCGATCGGCTCCAACAACGGCCAAAAGAGACGTGGGCTACCTTGGGCGCATCATTCGGGGCAGCCTTGAAGATGGACAGATTGAGGTATGAATATGGGGCAGCTCTAGACTCGTAGTAGTAGTAGTAGTAGTAGTAGTAGTAGCTAGATGGACTACTACTAACTAGTAATACGGCACCGGGAGCCCACTATAAGCAGACGGCCAGCGGCAAGTAGTGTATAGGGTAGGCAGCTCATCGTGGGCCAAGTGGGGCTCGGGCGTCTCCCATGCCAAGTGCTACACCAGGCCTCCTTGTCCATGGGGCAGAATAAGTTTCATTCCAATGCCGGCAACATACAAGCACTACTCGCTGCTAGTCGCGACTGTGGACACCGAGTCGGGCACAGCTGTCACGGAATCTTGGGCTTGCTCAGAGCCAAAGTTGCAGCTATTGCAATGGTAGCAGCGGCAGGCTGGCATGCTGACAACAAGAGGCCAAGCCTGTGAATCGACGTCGATGAGGCTGATGTTTTCCTTTGTCTTTTCAATGTATCGTCAGCTCGGCGGCAGCCAAGCTGCACACACACAAGCCATGCCGCCTGCTCTGCAAATTGGCTTGCTTGCTCCAATATGCTCTAGCTCGGAATCATTTTCATCACCTTTTTCCCTACAAGGCGACTGGCGTCTTGTATTTATCTTGTAGTACTATGGCCATCAGCCGATGGCATGAGTCGAGGCACTGCCAACAGGCTGTGTCGCCAAGAGGCGTCTAATCCCGCTCGGCGTGGGACCCTGGCATTCCACGGCAATATCCGTTTGAAATGGGATGCTTTCTTGGCAAAGTAGTAGTACAGTCTAGAGTCCATGGCAGACCGAAATAACACCCTGGGCTTGTGAGGAGGGTTTTGCATGACAGAGGAAGAGGAAGCAAATCTTCTTGGCTTTCCTCCCCCCCCCCCCTTACCTCTTGTCTTTGTTTTCTCATCCCCCAGCCCAAACTCATGCATTGTGCCACTCAATGAAGAGGGGAAAAAATGATTGACTGAGAGTGAGATTATCCAAACTTGGCAGCGTGAGCACAAGGCGCCCTCGGGCGAAGCACCAAGCAATCCATCGTCCTTGATTGAGGCTTTTCCCCCTCAACAACTTTCCCCCGTCCCATCAGCACAAGCAACAGACGCAGCGGACAGGCGCTGCGGCGCAAAAGGCGCTCCCAGCCGTCGTCTCGAGTCATCGCCCACCATGGTCAACACAAACACGGCTTACAACATTGCCGCCGGCGCCCTCGTGCTCGTCACAGCCGTTGCCGCCGCCGTCGTGTTTCTCTGCTCGCTGTGTCTTGTCCGGCGTCGCAAAGACCCGGCTCGTTCATGGCTCGTCTATTACAAGATTGCCTTTGGACTCTTTGTCTTGTGAGTTTCATTTTTGAATCAAGTCCGAAAAGCTAGCCCCGGCCGTGGCTGACGTGAGAGACGATAGCGCCATTATACTCTACTTCTTCCACTATTTGCTCGTCGTGCTATTTGATCGGCTCTATCATTCCGACGAGAATAAAGAAAGGGTCGCAGGCGTCGTCTTGAACCTGCGCCGCGCCGGTGCTGAGACGGGCATCGTTGGCGCTCTGGCTACCGATCTCGTCGTCATCTTTGCTTTGCTGGCCCTGCTCGGCCTAGGCGTTGGCATCAACACCGTCTACAACAACGGACAGAAACTGTCGCTGGACCGATGGTTGCAGTTCGCCGGCTTTGGAGTTGCTGTGCTTCTTGGATCCCTCGACCTTGCCGTATTTGCTTTGCGCGAAAAGGAGTTTTCGGGCGCCTACACCGAGCAGGCCCATGACCACATCTCAGGCGGCCTCAAGGCTCTCAACACCGACTATAAATGGGCCGGCAGCACAAAGGCCATCACTCTTGCTATACTTACCATCCAGTTTGCCTGCGCCCTGGCTGTCTCGGTCAACTCCATCGTCGTCGCTGTGCAAACACGCCTTGAACCCCGCGTCAAGACTGTAAGTGCTCATATCCATAACAGGCTGTCATTGGTGCTCCGATACTCATGGCTCTACCCAACCAGGCCGTTCGCCATTTGTTGGTTTGTTGTGTTCTCTTGCTCCTCAGGACTTCTTACGACCTGGGCTACTTTCTCAAATATGTCCCCCTGCACGACCAGTACCACGGCGACGGCCAATCGTCCGAGTCTAATGTGTGCTTCGCCGTCGTCGATATAGTCCTCAGCTTTTGGCCCACCTATATCCTATTCGTTGTCCTCTTCGCCTTTGGTACCAAGCAGCAGCACGGCATCTGGGCCACTCCGGGCAACTTCACCAGAGTCGGTCCTGGGGACAATAGCTCCTTGACGCCTTGGGGCTATTCGAGCAGCCATCAAAGCCAGCAAAGTCAGGAGCCCCTGCAGCCAGAGTGGAACCACTCCCGACAGACATCGTCACAGCAGACACGCGATCTAGAGCGCGAGCAAACTCGGGAGCCTGTTCCGGACCAAGCTCGGTCGCCAGCCCCAAGCTATTCCCCCTGCCAGGTGCCGCTGCCTCCACCCGCCATGGTTCAAGTTCCGTCGCTGCAATCGGTGCCGTCGCTGTCTTCAATGGCACCGTTGCAGCCAGTGGCACCGTTGCAGGTCATGCAGCCCCAGCTCGATGGCTCCAATATGCAGCCATGGCCGGCTGTGCCTGCTCCCTACTTTCAGTATCCACAGCCATACGAGGTGAGTGTGGCTAGCGGGCCACCTCCAGCCCATTCTGAGGCTATGGGCCTATACCATCAAGCCGATGGCACGCCGCCTTCCTCAAGTCCGTTGCCATATGATGAAAAGAGGTGAGACTCGAGGTAGGGTCCAATCAGGCCATTGAGTGGGCTCTTCAACACGGCAAGAAGGCACGGCACATGACAGGGGCCTCTGTCACACTGTTGCTTTTTCCTTTTCCTTTTCTTTTTTTCATAATATTTCCCTCTAGTGTAACGGCGTTGGAGGTTGGTCATGGGCTTGAGAAAAACTGGGACGGGATACCATGTAGTATAATTCGATGACGTTACTCAATGAATTCAATGTCAGTCTGTGTGAGATGGCATAGTCTAATCCAAGTCATCGCTGAACTGCTGAGGCGCAGCATATGGTTCTTTTTCGCTCATGGTCCCGGCAACATATCTACTCTTGGAGTTAGTCAAGCTCCATTACAAGAGTAAAGTTGAGTTTGCGCCTTACTTTGTGTGGCTTCCCCTGGCGGCGAGCTGTCCTTTACTATTCGTAAAGGTAACAGTCGTATAAGCCAGAGTTTTCCCGACTGTCACCAGAGTGAGTCAACATTGCACTAGCTGCTCCAGTTTGAGCACTAAGGGGGGGATGGCCTCACTCTTGTCACATAGCGCGGTGCCCTTGAGCAAGTCTCCAGGCTTCCCGCCAGGGGCCAAATAAGTGACTGTGGTGCCCAGAAATAAGCACTCGGTCACGTCATTAATTGAGGTCTCGTACCATTGAGATCGGTAGAAACCCCAGTGGCAAAGCGACCAGTGGATGCTACAGCCAAGGAGCCGCCGAGGTCAACTAGGCTGGCCAGGGTTCCGCCGTGAATTGTCTGCAACCGGTTCTATCAAGACGGAGCATGAGCGGATATCAGGGCTTAGAGTCGGCTCGTCTTTACCGTGTGGTCTTTGTGAATGTCCATTTCAAAGTCGACTCGTCCCGGTGAGGCGCTCACAACCCGAAACTATAAATCAGTTGAGCAAATCATGTCAAAGGAGATTCTTGTAGCTCTTCCTTGGCTGTACCCTAGGACCGAGAAGTCTGTTTGATCATGTTAGCGTCGAGGGCTGGATCAAATCACTTTCCCTGAGTCAACGTACCTTGGTTCCAGGCCAGACTCGGCCATGAAGGACCGCATCACCTTGAGTCAGGTCAGCATGCTGCTTTACCATAAAAGGAACAATTATTTGTCTGGTCTTACAGCCTTGGTGAATCCCGCGGGGGATAGCTTTTTAGCCATGGTCGTCTATCCGCGAAAAAAAAAAGATGAAATGAAAGAAATGGATTTCTGGACGAGCACCCGCGAGTCCCGATCTGTAGGTACAATAAAAGGTACACTTGCAGTTGACTTAGCAGCAAGATGCGTGAACTAAGGCAGATCAGATTAGCCAATAATTAACCGGTTACCTTTGCAACACGACGCGCTCAACTTTGGTGCGTCAACCATCACCACCATCGCGCCCTGGCCTTGACGCCCTCGTGCCCTCGTGCTCTACACTTGCTTGCCCCTCTGGCACTGCTCGCCCAGTTGCCCTACTCCGCGACATGACATAGCCAGGCTCGTCGTCGCCGACGCACCGCCGTCATGTCCGCCTCCTCGGGCCAGTCTCTCCAGCTCGCCGAGTACCTTGAGAGACTGCCTGGCACCACCTTTCGCAAGCTCTATCAACAGCCATCCACCACGTTTGCCATCTTTCGTCGCATGCTGCCTCATTTGGGTGAGCTCTGGCCGTGTATTGTCTCTTCTCGGCTTTGGCACCTAACGGCACACTAGCAAAAACAATCGTGATGCGCATCCTCTACATGCCCAAGCCTATGCTCCTTAGCGACCTGGATCTCTGGATCAGACCAGAGGCAAAGCGGTACTGTCGAAACCAGCGTGTGGAGCTTGAGATTGTTGCTCATGCGCTTGCAGCCAAAAGGACCAGGTGCTCTCGCTTCTCCGCGGCCTGCACATCATACAAATCTCGGCGCCGTCCAAAGAAAAGCCACAGGAGCTCTACCTGACGGCAAACTTCAAGACGTCGCTTCGCCTCGCCCTTACCGGCGGCGGCAGTCACAACTCGTTTGGCGTCCCGTCGACTCTTGCTGTTCCTCCCGAGATAGACGTTTCCTTTCTCGATCGCTATGCCCGCCGCAAGTGGGATGATATTTTGCATTTTGTTGTTTCAAGCGTTGGTTACAAGACGGCCGGTGCCGATTTTTCTGCCGGCCCTAACAGGAGTGTTCGCGAACTGCTTATTGCAGGCCATCTAGTTGACCGCCGACCCAGCGGCGCCATTGGAATCACTCAAGCTGGATTTACCTTTTTGCTTCAAGAGGCCAATGCTCAGGTCTGGACTCTGCTCCTCCTCTGGCTGGAGGCGGCTGGTGAGAGCTCCACCAAGGGCGCGACTGGACTTGAGACTGTCGATATGCTTTCCTTTCTCTTTGTGCTCGCCAGCCTCGAACTGGGTCGTGCCTATGATACAACGGCCCTGACGGAGCAACGCCGCAACATGCTTCCCTCCCTCTTGGATTTCGGTCTCATTTATATTCCCCAACACAAACGTTCCATGTTTTTCCCCACGCGTTTAGCCACTACTCTTACCAGCGGCGGCAGTGGCAGCTTGCGGTCCATCAGCGATGGCGTCTCTGCCGCCACAGCAGCTGCAAACAACCCTTCAGGCGCACAGGCCAGTCCCCTTGGTGGCCCTGCTGACCAAAAGGGCACCGTCATTGTTGAGACCAACTACCGCATCTACGCTTACACGCAGTCTACTCTTCAGATCGCCGTGCTTGCCCTCTTCTCCAAGCTCAATATGCGCTTTCCAGACATGGTTGCTGGTCGCCTTACGCGCGCCTCTATCCGTCAGGCCATCTCGTACGGCATCACGGCCGATCAAATCATTGCCTATCTGGCTGCACATGCTCACGACCAAATGCACCGTACTGCCGCTCTCGCTGCCCGCCCTGTGCTTCCCCCTACCGTCATTGACCAAATCCGCCTCTGGCAGCTCGAGAATGAGCGCATGAAGACGACTAGCGGCTTCCTATTCCGCGACTTTGATGACCACAAGGAGTTCATCGACACGGCTCGCTTTGCCGAAGAGGTCGGCGTCCTCGTATGGCGCAGTGAAAAATCGGGCATGTTTTTTGCAAACAAGCACGAACAGATACGCGACTACCTCAAGAGTAGAAAAAGAGCCGAGTAATGGTGGGAGGGGAAGAGAAGCTTGCACTATACAAGCATCTAGCCGTTGAGACCATTCTACAGGTACGCGTTGTCGCTGCTTGCATTGGAGAATTCTGCACAATAATTGCACTCCAAAGAGCGACCTTGGCCCCCCTAGACTACAATGCTATCCATGACGGGTTGGTAGCAGTAGTAATAATGTACAATGTAAACCACAATAAACTATTACAACGTCGGTTACGCCTCGCGTCTATGCCCAAAACCCCCCTTGGCCGGACATTACCCTGAATTGCTCATCAAATATGCTTGCGTCAAGGGTAAAACGAACAGCATTGTTCCAAAATCCAAGCACGCCAAGCCCTGTTCCAAATAAAGGAATTACATGCCTCTTGGACAGGCACAATGCATCTGCTACATCATGGTTTGAATCCAGATGCGATAGCGTCGTGGCTCTTGTTGCCACAGCGTTGTAGACGGAACTCCAGAACCGTATAGACACCGCAGCAATGCCGAAGTGCTTGACTGAGACTGGCGCGACCGTCAGCAAAACGGCAAGCATTTCAGTGGCGAGGATTACTTGCGATGTCACGACACGGCACTGGCTCCAAGTCGGACTGCTGGTGTTGGCCCGACAGAAGACGCCCCTCACTGGCTGAGCGGCGGTTGCCAAAAAAGCGCGCCACGAGGCCCCTATCCCGTCCGTCCATAGTACCGCCCCTGGGAAGCAGCAAGGGTCGTTTGAAGCGACGAGCAAAAGTTTGCTGAAATTGACGCAACGAAAGTCTTGCCTCGTCTGTGGCACACAAGAACTCAAGCCTAGCAAAAATATGTAGGTGGCGAGCGTCGTCGTTGCCAACAGTCTGCGGGTCTGCAAGGAGACGGTTCTGAGCCACTAGACCACTTCTGAGGGCCAGTAACGTATCAGGCACGTTCTCTTTGTTCATGTACTTGTCATTTAAGCTGCTGAATCGGCCAGTCCAGTATGCCAGCGGCTGGGCCGTGGTGACTTGGGCGAGACCCGGCTCTGGCGTGGAGCAGCCAGCTGGTTGGCTCAGAGTATTGGCTGAATTGCGCTTGGACACATTGACAGGCGAGGTGGCCTGGATTTCTTGCGTGTCTTGTGTACTTGGACGTCTCCGAGGAGGAACTGGTGGGGCTTGCAACAATGGCATTGACATGCGTGCCGTTGGATAATGTTGTGTCTGTGGAGGTGCTTGTGGCCTTTTGGCTTGTTTTGCAGGTAGCGGAGAAGCAGCAACTGGTACAGGAATTTGCGACGGCGATGGCGTTGGCAGTCGCGGCGCAGAGCGAAGTGTCTGGCATGATGCAGAGGGCTGGAAAGGCTGGCTTGTTGTTTGCTGTCTTGCATGTGGAGGTTGAGAGGACGAGGCCTGAAGCGACGCAGAAGTGCTGAGAGAAGCGATAGAGCGTCGAGACTGGTAGGCAATACCAGCAAAGTGCGGACGGGAAATGGAGCTTTTCAAATCTGAAAGAACGCCAAGCGTCTTGGACTTGGGAAGCTTGGTTGGTTGGTCGAGAGCGCGCTGGCGCTTTGCGTCAGGTCCAAAGGTCGGGGCAACTTGTGAAGGAGGGTCTTTGTCGCCAGAATTGGTGCGAGCAGTCAAAGCTGCGGGTGAGGTTCTGGTAGGCAGCAGTGATGCAGGCGACTTGGATCTGCCAAACGAAGGAAACGAGTGCTTGCGTAGAAATTTTGAAGACGAGCTGGGAGGCTCCGAGGCCAAGAGTGAATTGCTAGTCGTCAAAGAAGCAGTCTTGGCGGCTCGCTTGTTGCTGCTGTAGAATCCTGCAGATAAGCGTCTTGCTGCCTTGGCGACAGTCGACGCTTCATGTCTAGTGTCGAGGGCGGTTTTATGGACTTGGGCTGCAATGTCTTTGCTTGGTGCTGAGGTGGAGGCTCTATGCTGCTGTGTAGTGGGCATGGCGGCGGCTTGGGAGAGGGCCTTTGGTCTAGCCGTGAAGGCGAGGGCTTTGCGTCGAGCCACACAAGATGAAAGATTTGGCGTCGATGGCCTTGGCCAGGAATTAGTAGGTACTAGACAGGCAGCCCAAATGTAGAGACTGGCAATGAGCTTTGATAAGCATTGTAGAGGCTCTCTGCCCTGGGTTGGATGGCTCGTATCTAAGCGACGAAGAAGCGAAGCACTTGAGGCAAGCACGGCAAGGCGGACCGTGGCGAGGCAGAGAGACCAAGACGGTGGCGAGGCAGAGAGGCCAAGGCGGCGGCTCGAGTGTGCGGTGCAAGGAGAGAGAGAGGCAGGCTCCAGGCCAAGATGGAGGCTTCAGGTCATCTGACTGGGCCAGCCATGGCGAGCCCAAGGCAGGGCAGGAGGCGCACAACAGCACCTGCCTGGATGGCCTCGGCAGCGACGGGGAAGCAGACGCGAGGTAGCTGGCCCAAAGAGGCAAGAGGCTGCCAAACGTCATTAATATAGCAGACTGCCATGGTCAACAAGAGATTGCCATGGTCAACAAGAGACTTGCATGGTCAACAAGAGACTTCCACTGCCAAGAGACTGTCAAACGCCATGAATAGGCTGTCAAACGCCATGAATAGACTGCCATTGTCAAGAGACTGCAAAACATTGTCAAAGAGATTGCCAAACGGCATTAACAGACTGCCATGGCCTCTCTACTCATCCCATGGCTGAATCTGAAAGCAAAAGACAACGTCGCCGCTGCCTCGCGCAATCTCGTTGCCCTCGTCATCCCACAGAGCGCGCTCGATAAAGGTGACGTTGCCGTCCCAGTCGACCAGCATGACAGTCTGTCTCTGCGTGCCATAGGGCCCTTCCTCAAACGCCTTGTTGGCGCTGCTTGCACTTGGGCGGCGCCCAGAGGCCTCGGGCCGCTGTTGCTGGGCCGCCAGCTCGTCGACAGCCGCTGCAGTAGCGTGTGACGCGCCATCAACCACGGCGCTTCCGCGGCTGCCGCGCCGAGGCTTGCTCACGGCTGCCGTGTCGCCAATGACGGGCACGTAGATTGTCTGTTTGAGCAGGCCAATGTACTCGTCGAAGCCGGCATCGGCCCTCATGCGCGGCAGCGTGTCGCAGTCGAGCACCTCAAACAGCTCCTTGACCAGCTGCTGCTGCGCCGCGTCTCCCTTTTCCTTGCGCGCCAGATGGCGCTCCACAGCCAGCGACAGAAGCCGCTTGCCCTCGCGCACCTTGGGCCATTCGTTGGGATCGTCAAAGACGGTGTTGCTCAGCCCCCACGTCTGGCCGCGCTCGCGTGCAATGACGGGTACTTGGTCGGCCCTGGTGGCTCGGTTGCTGATAATGGCCACGCCGCCGCCCCGCCGCCGCAGCTTGCCGCCGAGCATGGAGAAGCCGCCAATGCCGCCGACTCCGCCGTTGTCGTGCAGCAGCCGCTTGACGGCGTCGTCAAGCCCCTGGGCCCCGTCGGCTGGTCCTCCCAGCCACGCCGTCACCATGCGGCCTCTGCTCCGGGTGCCGTGTATGGCTCCAGCCTGTGCATCCACTTGCTCGCGATAGTTGGTCAGTACTGCCAGCAGCCCCGTGGGCGTGATGCCCAGCCACGTCCCCTGCTCTGCGCGCTGCAGGTCGCGCGACGAGAGCACCTGCCCGCCTGACAAGGGGTGCTTCCACCACTGGGGCCGAGTTGTCGGCCGAAGAATAAACTCGTCGCGGTTGTCTATGAGAATGAGGGCATAATCGGGGTGCGCCGTTGTCAGCAAGACTATGCACATTGTGTATCGCGGCTGCGGTGCGTCATGAGCTTTGCCCGGCTACCAAGGTGTTGCGTGCATGGGGGAATGCAGTCTATTTATACAGGAATGATAAAACGATGCGACGCTCCCATGTCTGTCGTGTCGTTTGACTTGACATGTGTGTTCTGTCCCTCTGTCACTCTTTACGCTGTCCACTTGACCCCTAGACGCCCCAAAGTGCGCTCATGGTCAGCCAATGGTGGCCATATGCCGTTTTAATCCGCCCTGATGCCCCATGATGTAGTGCATAGTACCTTAGTAGCAGTACTTCTTACTACTACTATACTACTAGTACTAGTACTAAGCTACTACTACTAACTGTTAATGCTACAGTATTAAGTGATAGCACTACTAGTACCTCTTGCAGAAAATTCCCTTGGGTATATTTCTTCTCCGTGACTACTACTACTACTCTACCCAACGAATAGGCAACATTATGCCCAGAATCACGTCTGGAGCCACATCACATGCTTGTGCAATCAATACTGCTCATCGTCGTCAAACACATTGCTTCTTTAGTGAGTAGTAGTACTACTAGTACAGTATTACTAGGCTACTGTTACCTACTACTAGTAGTAGTATCTATCTACTAGTATCTACTAGCTACTATTGTAGGCAGGTAAAATGCATCATGTCGTGTTCAAATTCAAAAAAATCGGCTCTGCACCACAATCAGCATCTAGAGTTTGTCACGCCACTCCGCCAAGACTCATGCCCTCACAGCTAGCAAGACAATAACCAAGTTGCTGCCAATATTGGCAATTAAAAAATGCCCATGTCGCGCCTTGTAGAATTCATCACCCACCTTGAACGTGTTCCCGCCATACCAAACCCAACCACCTCTCCCAGAGCCTTGCCGGTGCGTTGAAATTCGTTTGCACAAGGCAACTAAAGATGAGACCCAAAAGATTGACATGGTAAAATCCACCACAGCCAAACTCGCTCAGTTTGATATCAAATGAGATATCCATGCCGGCGTGGTGACGAACAAGAAATGACTAAAATGGCACATTTGCTGGCATAATCAAAGTCTGGGCTGACGCAGGCAATGACAACATTTCCTGATAAAATCATCAGATAAAAGGTGATTAAGGCACCCGTCTCACGCACAAGACCCGTCATGAAGTAGACAATGGTGCAAAATGCAAGAATCTCGCTTGCTGCAACAGCTTGGTCGACAAAGACCTGGGCGACCCAGAGAGGTCAAGGGCGGTGAAATGCGTACGCCTTGTGCTTGTTGACGATGGCGCGGCCAAGCATGACGCTCCCGAGCTCCGCAAAGGCCTCGAACGCGTAAAAGAGGAGGCAAATGTGTAGACAGACGGCGGCCCTTATCCCCTACTAGTAGTTGAGCTATCCGTCCAATTGGCGGCCATGATACTCTACTGGCATCACTGTTTGGTCGTTTGCGTGACCTGTCATGTCATGGCACAGCTTATACAGCCAGTTGTCAATCAAGACTTGTCGTTGATTTAGGCTCGCTGCTGACCGTCTTAGATTCTTGCCCTGCTTATTCCCCGCCACCAACTGCCGAGCGCAGGGTGCTAGTGACAACTTTTGCCTCTTGTCGTCAATCCAAAGACTCGCACGCGCGCAAAAAAAAAAAAAAAAAGGGGGTGCTGAGGAAAGGGGGTAGGGGGAAGAAAAGGGAGAGAGGCGTCAGTCACAGCGGCGGGAAATTGCCCCCTCTGTCTTCCCATTCCACAGCTTAGTTGCCACTATACGTAAAACGCACATTAATAAATACCAACGTTGCTTGGCAGCTTTGCATGCTACCACAAACTATGCAAAAGTGAATCAAAATGACAGCGTCTAGGACTCCTTTTCAAAGAGATGCATCTCGACTGAGCCGCTCTCACGTCCTATCTCTGGCAGTTGAAAGAGCTGTCTCTCTACAAGTGCTGTCCACCCTTGGGCTTCCATGAGATGGAAAAAAGCAATCTCAGAAGCATGGCGCGGTTTCATTGCCACCAAGACTCTGGTAATGAAGCCATGGTCACCATGTGTGTGTCTCGAGTTGGCGGCGCTGAGAGCCGTCAGAGTGCCAACAAGAGCCGGCAACGCATCTGCGTTGTAGGTACAGTCGCTGAGCATGATGAGGTGCCAGGGCCGGTGACGTACCTGGGGTCCAAACTGGCCACGCTTTGCCACCTCCCAGTCAAGCATCTCATATGAGAGCTTGACAGCCGGTGATTGCTCTGCCCGGGCAAGGTTGGACAGCGTGCAAGCGCCAGCGGCTTCGTCCACGTCCGTCATGAGCAATGTGCACGGGCGGCTGACAATGGCTCCCAGACCAAGGCCCAAGATGCCGACGCCGCATCCCAGCTCGAGCAGGTTGAGCCCTGGCCCGGCGGCGTCGAGCATTTGCATCACAGTTCGCAGGAGGGGATGCTGTCCGGTCGTCGACTTGACCAAGCCGTGCGCCCCAGCCAGCGCAGCCACAGCCACAACGCCAGCATCCCACACGTGACGTGCAATGCTCTCGCCAATCTCCTCGTCGATGTCGAGGCATGCCTGGGCGCCTCGGAGGCGTCGCCAACAAAGCCTGCGCGTGCTGTACTCGCCACCGCTCTCGTCGGCAACCCCTTGCAGCGCTACGCGAAGGGGCATGATCAAGCCTGAAGCATTGGGGTCCGTAGCAGACTCGAGGATGGAGTCGAGGCTCTCGGCTGACAAGCCATCATGGGCCGTCTTGATGCAAATGTGAAGCACTTGGCCCGAGGCCCAGGCCTTGACGGCAGCAGGTGGCAGCATGAATCGAGGCTTAACTACACGCTGGCCTGGGGCCCATTGTAACTGGGCCGGGGGTGAGAGGGCATACGACGCGGAGCCTACCTCGGCACTGGCACGCAGGCTGATGGCGTCAGACGGACACAGAAACGAGTCACCAAGGTCTGTTGTTATGGTGAGAACGAGCTCCACGTGCAAGACGCCAGGGGACGAAGCCACGTGCCTTGGGCGACGGAGCAGCCGAAGGTAGTGCATGGTTGAGGCGTGAGCTCTGAGGCCACCAGACAGAGAGCTGGCCAGCAAAGTCGCGCCCTGCTGGCTCGGCGGATAGTTGGGCCGCTGCCGGCTCCAACAAGCCGTTGTGTCACGCCCCTCGTCGTCTTGTTCTCCCTCTAGAGCTCCCTCTAGAGCTCCCTCTAGCTCTCTCCCTAGCCTTTTTCCCCTAGCCTTTTTCCCCTAGCCTTTTCCCCCTAGCCTTTTCCCCCCTAGCCTTTTCCCCCCTAGCCTTTTCCCCCCTAGCCTTTTCCCCCCTAGCCTTTTCCCCCCTAGCCTTTTCCCTCTAGCCCCTCCCCTCTAGCCCTTCCCCTCTAGCCCTTCCCTCCACCATGCACTCGCCCACCCCTCGATATCTCGACCTGTCATGCCGAGCCTGACAAAAGGCGTCTCTCAGGCATCAGTGCGCACGTCATGCAGGACATGCTGCATTGCCCCCAATCTTTACTCGTCATGCGCATCCGAGCCGGCTCCAAGTGACGACAGCCCCCTACTGCTACTACATTATCCATGGGGCCCTACCAGAGGCATTATAATTAGCTAGCACCGCCCCGGCGGCCGTCTGAGACAAACATTGTTCCAGCCCTCGTCTTTTATTTTCCTCGTCCATCCTCGTCAGACAAGCATTCCAGATGGCAAGCAAAGGCCCGAAGCCACCATTGTAGCCACCTGCAGACCGAAGCCCGACTTGCAGCAAAAGCAGCTCCATTGGGCGCCATGGCAGAGAGGAGGGGCGGCGGAGGGGGAGGGACAGAGAAATGACACAGAAGCTGGATTGATTGCGACACAGTCAGCCTCGGTCTCGCCCTCCCCCTCCTCAACGGCCAGGCTTGGTGCAACCGTCGTGCTCATTGACCTTTGCCCTTTTTTTTTTTTGCCTAAAATACACCCAACCAGATTCTGACTCAGGCTGCAAGACGCCTTTTTCCCGTCACCAGTTTTGCTTTGTGCGTAGGCCCAGCTGCTTTGTTGTGACGGATGACTCTGTTTGCCTCTCGGCGCCCCCGCTTCGGTCTCTTGTGCATGTCCGCCGCCGACGGCCAATTGCTTCTCGCCCGCTCACCGGCATCGTCTCACCCCCAGGGCGTCCAAGGCACTCCTTCTGCAGCTACTGGTAGTGGCACATGCACAGTACGCAGCAAACTTGGCTTGGGCCAACTCGACGTGGCATCTCATCATCTGTGCGAGCGGCTCACATGTGCTTCACTTGCACAATACCTGGGCCCATGCTACACCCCAAAGGCAAAATGGTGTCAGACGAGCGCCTCCTCCTCTCTTCCCCTCTTGCCCTCTCACCAGGCTGCCCATCATGGGCTATTTTAGCACGCCTCCACCGCGCCCATGGCGGGAGCGTGGAGCGGCCCGTCGGGAAGCCTATTTGGAGCGTAGTAATCATGCTGCTCTCTGCCTCACGCATGCGCCCTTGGCTGGGCCGCTACCACTGCATCATTGCACTCCTCTAGTCTTGGCACCATCCCTGGCTACCAAAAGCACTGCCGAGACTCCTAAATTGTAATCCTTGTTAAACATGTAGACATATGCCTGTTTCTATATGTCTTTTTACCCTCCAAAACCTGTCCCAAATCAAGGGGGGAAACAAACGACTCCTCTCCCTGAATTTCTCTACTTGGCTGTCAAGACCCAAAATCAAGAAGCGCAAGTGCTGGTATTTCCATCCATTCAACATAAAAAACTTGCAAACATGTAAAAAGAAACAAAAGAAAGCGTCATAAGTCTCCCCCTTGCCGCCGTCCAAGCCCGCTCTGCATATTAGTAGCAAAAGCAAAGGCGCTGGGTATCTAAATAAAATCACCAACCACCCTTTTTCTCATTGCACTTGTTCGCTTCATTGTTGTGGGTATTTTAGGTCGCCCTTGGCTTGTATCAAGACTCAAATCCAAACACCATTGCTCCAGTGTTGACACCAGCTATATGGAGCTGGGGGGCCAGCTGCAAAAGGTCCGAGATGACTGGCCAAGCCCTTGGACAAAAAAAATTGGAATAGCTCCAGCCAAGATGATAATGATGTCACGTCATGGGGACTGTCCATCCGGCAGCAATGAACCAGTCCAACTTCTGATTTCCAGGTCCCGGTTTCCAAGTCCTGGTGTGGACCGACAATGGCTCAAAGTAGTCATGAATAATGGAGCCAAGTAGTAGACATGGAGTGCATATATGAGCAACCTTTGAAGCCTCAAAATATACACAGGCCGGCTCATCCTAGGCAGTAGGCTTGTCCAGGATGTCACGGCAGTTGACCTTGAAGCGATGATTGAAATTACGAATAGCCTGCATAAACGCCTCGGTCTTTTCAAGCTCACGGTCGCGGCCAAAGAGAGTCTCGACGAACTCGACGCCAGAGTTCTTGCCCAGGCTAGCCTGCTTCTTGCGGGCTGCCTTGAGCATTGGTGCCTCACAGGCCTTTAGCAGGGTCCTTAGTCTCTCCATTAGACGCTCTCCGGCGGCAATAAAATCGTCGACAATTTCCCTGTTTTTGGCGCTGCGCACATAACCGACATTGCACTCGGCCTCTTGAATATTGCCAGAAAGCTCAATAAGGAGTAACCATAGCTCTCCAGCGATATCAGCAATAGGCGTGTTGCCACCCTCGTAGTAGACAGTCCAGTCAAAAATCCACTTGCCAAGACTGTTGGCATCAAAGACAGAGCCAAGAAGCAAGATGGGCTCCTCTTGCGGATCCCAATTCTTAAGCGAGTATCCAGGAGGTATTTTGTGCCGGCGTGCGTCAGCCTCGGTGGCCTTTGCTGGAGGCGGGGCTTGTTTGGGGCGGCCGCCACTCGACGACATGGGCTTGGCCGTGGCCGGGCGCTGTGGGACTGAGGCCGAGGCTCGTCGAGCATGATAATGGCCATGGCTTGTCGGGGGCCGCGTCTGGGCAGGGTGAGCAGGGTGGGGTGGGTGTTGCTGGGGTGAAAGCGGCGACTGATACTGAGCGGCGCGTGCGAATGCCGCATCGGCGTAATAGGCTGCCCTCTGCAGGTAGTCGCCGTGATTAGCGTGCCATGTTCCATCAAAGTCTGCGGCGCAAGCAGGATAGACGCGCAAGCGGCTCCTGAAGCGTGACTGGGCGGGAAGCACGCAGGTGCGGCCCATGACCTCGATTATCTCGTCCTCGTCGGATTCCCCATGGGGGGTGGAGGCCCGTACATAGGTAAACGAGTGCCGGCTGTCGCGCCGCGGTGGCGAGAAATCTTTGGCACTCACATCAACCGTACAGTAGTCCCCGTAGCTGTTGTAGCGCGGGGACTCGAGTCGCGTCCGTGGCGCGTAAGACGCAGGCTGGTGCGAGTAGCTGCTGGCTCTTGTGTGATGGGCCGCGCGCGTTGCCGGGCGTCTGGGCGTGGGCGAGTCGAACCAGGTGGGCCGCGGCGACGGCGTGGGTGTGGCAGAAGCCATGCGATAGTAATCCCACTCGCGCGTTGGCGTCGAGGCGGGCGAGCGTGGCGAGGGGTAGTTCATTGTGGCTTTGGTGATGCGATGCTGCCAATGGGCTGCCGAGACAAGAGAGGAGACAAGAGGAGGGAGACAAGACAAGAGCAGACAAGGAAAATGCTAGCTGATGAGAGCGTCGACGTCTTTGAATACCAAGCAAGGTTGCTGAATTGTACCAGCAACTTGAGCCGCCTCGCTGAGCTTTTTTGCAGAGCAAAGATTATGGTTGCTTGATGGGCCGTCACCTGGGTAAATAATCGGGGGAGCAGGAGTTTGAGATAGTGGCCGATTGTGCACACATGACCGATGCGGGATTCGACTGTCTGTGACGCTGGGTATCGGTTCGAGAAGCCGTTGTTGTCGTGAGCGGCAATTGTGCAGGGTGATGGAGGCGGTGATGGAGGCCTCGGGTTACTCGGAGGCTGCGTGGAGCAGGATGTTGGCGCAAGACAAGATCAAGGTGTTGAGGGAGTCGGACGAGCTTTATAAGGGGATGGACCGAGCAAACAAGTGCGGTGGAGGAGGGGTGGCACAAATGAAGAGCTTTTCTTCCCACAGGGGCGACTAGGGGCGTCTAGGGTGTTCTTGCAAGGGTGAGCACAGGTGGCACAGGGGGGTTCTGCTGCAGGACCAGGGCCCCGAGGGGGGCCGCCGTCCGGGGTGTTGTTAGCGAGTTGACGGCCCGCTAATTGGCCAGCACCTGTGCTACCAGCCACCTTTTGGGCGTGTAGATTGACAGTGCCATGTAACGCGCTACATACTGTCCCAGCGCTGCATGCGACCCGACCATTTGTAAACAAGTCGTACCAACAAATCCCTGGTCTTCTTTCCTCATGGCCATGCAATGTGGGATCCATGGGTTGCAGCGTCTCCTGTCGGAATACTTGGGCAGCCAGCCATGGCTCACTTGGTGTGGCAGAGGAAGATAGCGCCGCTATCAATCGTGAGCCTTGTGCAAAGAGCCATTGTCAAGCGTCGTTTCTCGAGGACATGGGCCCAGCAGGCCAACAAGCACGTGCCATCAGAGGCTCAAGACAGGTAGTCGTACAAGCCGGCATAGTCTACCAACTGCAGATGCTACACATTCAGACATTGTGTCAAGAGCATGATTCACACAAGACTCACGCTGACAATGACGCCTTGGACAAGGTCAAAGGGTGGTCAGCTCGAGTGTATAGGGCCGCATCGCAAGGGAGAGGGCTCTTGGGCATGGGCTAGTATTCGCAAGCGTCTTGTAAACGTCTCTCAGCAATGTTTTGCAATACAAACAATATGTTGTACTCGAGGTTCAGATACTACTATTAGGAGGGTAGTATATTGATGCAACATGCTCCTCTACCTGGCTCTGGTTTGGCCGGCAACAATTGTATGCTAGTAGGGCCATTATATTCTTGTTTCAATTATATATATATATATATGTGTGTATAAATACAAAACAAGAGAAAAAAGAAATCTTAAAAAAAAAGTATAGAAAAAAAAAGAAGAGGAGCGCACAGAGGAATAGAGAGATAGAGACAGACAGAGGCGAAGAAAAAAAAAATTTCCAGAAACCCTAGATGCAATACAATGTCAGATATTGCAAAGACGATTGACGGTTCGGTAACGCTTCTCCGTGGCAGGTCCACCGATATGCAGGACAGTAAATGCAAGGCTCAAGAGTCTCGGGAGTCAGCATTCTTGGTGACGGAAATGACAGTCTAATATTACTGACCGAATAGCCTTGTCGAGACTACTGGCTGCTCGGTGTGATTTGCAGCGATGGATACAGTGCCCAGTACAGTAGGCCACGCGCCGGCAGGGTACGAGTGCGGGCTGAGGTAGGGTACGGATAGGTAGCGACTGGCCCCCCTTGCACCTCGGCTGCAAGATTTTTTTTCGTGTTTTTCTTTTTTGCAGCGATTTTGCTTTGATTGGGTGACGCTGGTTATTTCGGGCAAGGGCAGAATTTCTTTTCTCGCCGACCTCTCGCTTTGTTCCCAAATTTCATTTGCCGCCTGGGATATTGGTAGACACGGCTCAGGTGGCATGGCTGCGCGATGGACTGGCCCAGATGCGACAATGTACACGGCTAGCTCCTGGCGCTATGGCATACTCAAGCGGCCACAATCATAGCCATGAGGTTGGGGTCGGGCAATCTTGCGTCTGACCAGGTGGCATCCCTGTGCTCTCGGGTCGAGACATAGCACCTGTGACGGAGCGCCTACCCATGCATCCATCTCACCTGTGCACTTGATGTACGGATACAGCCAGACGAGTTGATGCAAGCAGTCTCCAGCAGAGCATCGGGCAGAGCATCCAGCAGAGCATCCAGCAGAGCATCCAGCAGAGCATCCAGCAGACCATGGCCCTCAACCCTGCCGCAAGTGCTAGAAGCTTCTGCTACGTCAGCGCCCAGAATGACAGGTCATGGATGGGCTGGAGGTCCAAGCAAAGATAACGAGTGCGCGATGCATCTTATGCAGGCCTTGCCATCTGGCAGTGGCGAGTTGCACAGTTCCTGGCAGATGTCACTCGACTACTGCATGCTGTGCTGGTTTTGGTGCTCATTGGGCAGCCATCGACGCCTCTCTTGTGGCCCAAGTGTCTTGGATTCCAGCACCTGCCTATCTCCCTCAACCTCAGATACCCTCCTGCGCGCCTCCCACCATCAGCCACTGAGGGAATGGTGGCGGTGCACTTTTATCACATGACTCCCTACTAGTGTCGGCACAAGGCTAGCCGCAGTACAAGGCTATTAGTCGACGTCTTGCTCCCTCCTTATGCCCAGACAAGAGGCATCTTCTTGGGCACCCACAAGACACCGCCAATGACTCTTCCCTCCGTGTGACAGCCAGAGTATGAGTCATCTACAAATCGCCGCTTCTATCACATTGCTCATCATTCGGAGCAGAAGTCCAGGTCGGGGAGAAAAGTCTTCTTGACGGCTTCTGCATCATCGCCACATGTTTAGGATAGCATGGGCATGTAACTGCTTGCTGTTTACCAATGTTCAGTGCAGAGACAGAGCTCCAGAATGTGACATGGCGCTTTCTTGTAATAATATACATACATATCACGGACTTGTTAGTATCGACCCAAGGATTGAATGTAACAATGTGTATTGTTGTGAGTTACATTCACCCTGCAAAGCATTGCTAAATCCTCCAGGTCTATTAAAGACCGCCGCCAGACATGACCCTGCAAAGCATCGCTTTTCTCCAAATTGAATAAGAATCGCTAAAAGACATGACCTTGCAAAGAATCGCTTTCTTCCAAATTTAGTAAAAATCGCTAAAAGGCATAATTCTGCAAAGCATCGCTTTCTTCCAAATTTAGTAAAAATCGCTAAAAGGCATAACTCTGCAAAGCATCGCTTTCCTCTAAATTCAATAACAACCGCTAAAAGGCATAGCCCTGAAAAGCATCGCTTTCATTTTTAATTAAAGAGAAAAACATAAGAGGACAAGTATAATAAGAGGAAAAGGGAAAAGTTAAAGAGATAAAAGATTAAGAAGAAGAGAGAAGGGGAAATTTTAGACATTTAGAAAGTAGGCCCAAAAGTATATTAAATCGTGTTTGTGAGAAAGGTATTTGTGAGAAAGATGTTTATGAGAAAGGTGTTTGTGAGAAATGTGTTTGCGAGAAAGGTATTTGTGAGA